>CABEEJ010003067.1:71941-91936 GCA_901482245.1 Timema douglasi | reverse complement strand
GATAATACAAGGTAAGCTTGCCTTTTAGTGACGACGTAGTTGTATTTTACTGTGTGATAATACAAGGTAAGCTTGCCTTTTAGTGACGATGTAGTTGTATTTTACTGTGTAGTAATACAAGGTAAGCTTGCCTTTTAGTGACGATGTAGTTGTATTTTACTGTGTAATAATACAAGGTAAGCTTGCCTTTTAGTGACGATGTAGTTGTATTTTACTGTGTGATAATACAAGGTAAGCTTGCCTTTTAGTGACGACGTAGTTGTATTTTACTGTGTGATAATACAAGGTAAGCTTGCCTTTTAGTGACGATGTAGTTGTATTTTACTGTGTGATAATACAAGGTAAGCTTGCCTTTTAGTGACGATGTAGTTGTATTTTACTGTGTAATAATACAAGGTAAGCTTGCCTTTTAGTGACGATGTAGTTGTATTTTACTGTGTGATAATACAAGGTAAGCTTGCCTTTTAGTGACGACGTAGTTGTTTTTTACTGTGTGATAATACAAGGTAAGCTTGCCTTTTAGTGACGCCGTAGTTGTATTTTACTGTGTGATAATACAAGGTAAGCTTGCCTTTTAGTGACGATGTAGTTGTATTTTACTGTGTAATAATACAAGGTAAGCTTGCCTTTTAGTTACGATGTAGTTGTATTTTACTGTGTAATAATACAAGGTAAGCTTGCCTTTTAGTGACGATGTAGTTGTATATTACGCGATCGACTGATTGCCGACCCCTAACGTACATGGATGGATGCGAGCGAGATGTTTAGTGCGTGTCCTCTTTGTTGAGTTTGTGTAATACAAAATATATATTTATCCCCAACATGTGAAGGAATATTTGGCCCTACTAGATTGTTCCCTTTAGAAACAAATGAAGATGGACGTAGATATTTTATTCTACTGTCTAATATAAGAACAAAATATTGATGAACAAACTTTGTGAATAATGCTAGGTTTAAAACAATACCTTAACTAATTTATTATTATTATTATATTAGCACCACAATTTACTGCCAGTTCGGGTTATACGCACTTACGCTAATGTGTAATGGTAGGGTGATTGTGAGATAAAATGGAGGACCTACAATTTAACGTGAGAGCCAAACTATGGTGGAGGCCTGACATTCCACACACTCACGAGTTGTGATTAATACACGTCTTGTCAGAGGTGAAGGAAGGGTTTTTCAATCAGATAAATCTGTGCCAGGACCGAGGATTGAAAGCCGGACCCTCAGCACATAAGTCTGAAACCTTTCCCCTAGATCACCAGGTCACCAATTGATTAATTAAAAATTAATTTGATTGTTTATTCGATCAATTTAAGATGAAAACTGACACCTGTACACAGCAATTGAGCACTGTCTCTTCGGCTTAGCGCACCATCGCGAGCTATCAGATATCACAGCCAGTTAGTTATTCTTCCCTCATAGTTTAAGATATCCGTTGGTGACGTGGTGGTCTAGGGGTAAGGTGTCAGATTTCTGTGCTGGCGGCCGGGGTTCAATCCTCGGTCCAGGCACAGATTTATCTGATTACCAAACCCTTCCTTCATCTCTGACAAGACATCTTGTGAATGTGGGGAATGCCAGGCCTCCACCGTGGTTCGGATCCCACGTTAAACTGTAGGTCCTCCATTTCATCTCACAATCACCCTACCATTACACATTATAGCGTAAGTGCGTATAACCCGAACGGGTAGTAAGACGCGGTGCTAATAATAATAATAATAATAATAACAAAAAGATATCCGTTCTACGTAATGGCAGCATAATGCCCTTTCGAGTCGAAGATGGCCGCGTTATCTGATAAGCTCGTGATCTTAATTGATCACACATTTGTAACCGACGATTTCCACACGTCCATCACAGACTCTGCTTTAAAATATGAGTGAAAAGAATGATACTTAACACAGGACGACTTCTGGATAGCTCTGTGGCTAGGGCATTGGCGTACTAAGCCAAAGGTTACGGGTTTGATTTCCGTGTCCAGATGTCATTTTTCAATTTAAATAATATATATTAATATTGTTATTATATAGTTAGCCATAATATCTATTATTATTAGCACCGCGTCTTACTACCCGTTCGGGTTATACGCACTTACGCTAATGTGTAATGGCAGGGTGATTAACGTGGAATCCGAACCACGGTGGAGACCAGGCATTCCCTACCATCATATCTATTAAAAGGGATGATTGCAGATCAAATGACTTTACTTTCCTATTATTATTATTTTTTAGCATCGATTCTTAGGCCCTACTACCCGTTCGGATTATACGCTTATGTAGTATTTAACCTAATTTTGTTAAAGATTAGCGAGGCCATATTAATAGGATGTGTACTACCATTCGCGTGGAGGGAGAGTGTAAAACCATTAAAAAAACTTTCAGTACACCCGACCAAGATTCTAACCTCAATCTCTCCGTCATCGGCAATCTAATCTACCGCGAGATTAGTGCGTCAGACCACGCGGCCACTGAAGTGGGTGACTTTACGTATGGATACATGACAGTATGTCTAGTTAGTTTTTCTAGCTGTCAGATAAGGCCCTTCCTGTGTAAATTGGTGTGTAGAAGTAAGAGGAAAATAAGTGAATAACAACACCTGGACGAACAAAACAAGGTGTAATACTCGTACGAGCGACTCTGCCGGTGAAGGACCATAACTCAACACGGCTGGATTTAAAACTGTCTGGGAAAGATTTCTCCTTAAGTCGAGGTAGTCAAGAGTAGGGGGAGCGGGGAGGAAGACAAAACCATGATAGATGTAGTTTTATTCATTTGAAAAAAAAGGGGGTGTTAAGGGGTGGGGGAAAGCACCGATGACGTCACGTGCGTATAAAACAGTTGAACAACGGCGCGCGCCCTTCCAGTTGTAACAAATAACTTACCTTGCCAACCAAGTGTATTCGAATCAGAATTCGTGTCTCTTTTAAATACGGATTAGTTTTATTACTCCCTCTTCTAATTATTTAAAAAAAAAAAAAGAAGAGGCGTGGACGGTCTGTGAAGCGTGCAAAGAGAAGAAGAAAAAGTTTGACCTACAAAAAATAAAAAAAAATAAAGATGCGACTTGCTATTACGTGAGTATTACAATCATCTCAGTTTTTAATTGTAATTTCATTTGGTTACAGGTTTAAAAAAATATGTGTCAGTTGCTAATTGAATGTTTAGTTAGTGAACTGCAGCAGGAAAATAAATTAATTTCGTCACAGCTAATTCAGTTCGAAGAGTAATATTTTTTAAAAGTTGACATTAACAAATATTCACAGTAAAACAATATTGAAATAAACAAATATTTCTTTTATTTACAATTAAAAATAATATTACAAAATAAATTGAAGAGTGTACTCTAATATAATAAATACATAATAAATCACTTTAAAATATTAAAAGATTTTTAATTTGATATTTTTTTGGATAAAATATAGTTTTCAGAATAATATGTTCACCAAACTTTAATTTTAAAAGGTTTGGTTAGTTTTTGGCATTCCCCCCCCCCCCCAATTTTTATACTATGTGCTTTTGGGCTAACTTTTGAAATTTCTAATTATTTATAATATACCAACAAAAGTACGTAATGAATTGCGTGGTTACCCCAGGCAATGTTTTTCTTTACTTAGAACAGACAGAATAAAATCAAATTTTTAAAATTTCAGCTTCTAGGTGCACATATTTGTACAAAGGGGCTACTAGTTTTTTTAAATTTCAGAACTTTGTGTAGGATAAATATCGCGTAACGCTCATGAGAGACAAACAAACTCTTCATTTTATTATTATAAAATAAGATGTTTATCTAGATTGCGATGGGAAATAATGTAGATAATAGTATTTAAAAATATTTATAGGATTAAATAAGCCGCTATTAATTATAATCGAAAAATATAATTCCGGCTATAACGCCACTTTTACGTCAAACATAGTTCGTGAAAGAGGAATGAATAGTGAAAATATAAATATATGTATCGTATTTATTTATCTTTCTCTATTTAAACACAGCACTTTTTTTTTAATAATTCAAATAAAAAATAAAAATTTATGTTAGAAAAATCACATATTTTATCACCCAATGGAGTAAGCTAAAAAATTACAAACTTGTTAGAAGCACAATTTTTCTAAACTAAATCCCTACTTTTTTTTTAACTTGGTTTGAAAAAAAATTCGTAAGTCAAGATTTACTTACAGCAAACATTAATTAATCTGAGTAAATACTGATGTAGTGTAAAATGTTGTTGATTGTAGAATTTAAGTTTCTAAAACTCTAATTTGCAAAGGAGTTAATATGTCTGAATTATATGTAAAAGTTTATTTTTAATTTAATTTACATCTGACTAGTATTTAGAGGAATTTATGGTTAAGTTTTCTTTTATCGTTTGTAAGGTTATTTGATATATAGGTCTATAAAAATGTTTATAAAATTAAAACAGAGGTCTTGTTATATGTGTTGTAAATCATCTGATAACTAGCAATATCATGATAACTAATTACTATTTCAGTATTAATATTATTATCTTTTAAAATGAAATATATTGAGAAATTAAAGATTTGGTGTATATTAGATTAGGTCGATATAGTTATTTAATCATAACATTGAAATTAAAAAATTATAAATGTGATGACATTTAAATAATAATAATAATAATAATGAGATCATAGAGCTTTAACGCGAGGTCGTTTATAAAATTCCAAGTCACCTGCTTTGGTGGTCGAGTGGTCTAAGGCGTCTCGCTCGCAATAGACTAGACCATTGATGACGGGGATATCGAGGTTCCATCTTGACTGAGTGTGTTTTTTCCTAAATGGTTTCCCACTCCATCTCCACGTAGATGCTGATACACTTCCTCTAAATTATACCTTCACAATCACTAACACATGAGTAGGGTAATTAGTGCATAGGCGTATAACCAGGACGGGTAGTAATAAGCGGTTCTATATATAAAAACAACTTTATTAGCAAACTAAAAGAATCTATTAAAAAAAACTGTTAATTCATTAATGTTAATTTTTCTAAAAGTTCTGGAAATAAAAGATAAAAGGGAGCTACACCTCTTTTTATTAATATTGAGAATAAATGGTTAGTATCGAATTGGAAAATTACAAGTATAATAATTGATTATTAATAACTGGCAGAAGTACCTGGCGTTTTTCTGGCAATGCTTTACTTTGCTTCAAACGGACAGGAAAAAAAAAACTCTTCGTTTTATATCTTTCGGCTCAGTTTTTAATAAATTAAAAAAATCTAGTTTAAAATTTAAAATTCCAGCTTATAGGTGCACATGTTCGTATATAGGAACTACTACTTTTAAAATTTCAAAACTCTGCTTGCGGTAGATATCATGCAGTGACCATGAGAGACCAACTCTTTATTTTATTAACATTTACTGTAAATATATTTATTTATATACTACTTATATATAGCAAAAGCTAGAATCACTATAGTGATAGTTTGGGTTTAAAAAAAAGATTTTAACGCACATCCTGAAGACAAGACAATCAGTTATTTATATTGAAAATTAAAGGGATAAAGATTTACATTAAGGTGGGATGGAATAAGACGCGAAATAAGGGCTAGTGTTTTTACATTTTTTATGGCAAAGCTTTATTTTTGGTTAAATAAAATAAAATATTACTCTATTAGAAACATAACATTTAATTTTCTTCATATGGTGGCATCAACACAACCCCCTAATTTGTACTAGTACCTTAATTTTGATATTGTTTGAACCATAAATAAAGCCATATATATTTTGTCCATAAAATTTCGGGGGGTTTGAACCCCCAAAACCCAACCTGGCTATGGCCTTGTCAATATCTGTAAAATATCAATTTTGGCTTAACATTTATATTTGTATTTTTTAAAGATCTTTCTACAAAAATTTGAACTGTATTTATCAAATACAGTAACAACTGGTTTCAGTATTACTTAGTTTTTTATCTAACTTGTTTAGAAATTATTTTGGTGTAGGCTTAAAGACTGATAACGCTCGTTACTAAATACAACACAGCTTATTTTTCAAACAATGTCGAGATAATAATGCAACCAAGTCTTTAAAATAATAAGAAATTACCGAGATTATATTTGTTCTTAGAAAACATGAACATCTGTATTTTCTTTAATCCATTCCTCTTTTACTCCTAGGAGATACTATTCCAAACACATCTTCAAAGTATATTTTCCTTAATTTTTTTAAATCCTAAATTATTCCAATAACTATTGAAAAGGCGTCCCATAGTGGTTCATAAACGCTCAGTCATCGATTTCACCTTTATGATCCAGAGATTGGCAATGGAACCGGGTTCGAAACCCACTTTCTCAGCCCTCTCGATGTTTATCTTTGTATGCTCCGTTCAGATAAAATCTAGACCTTCTCCTTTCGCTAAAGATGCTCGAGTCTGTTTCGTGTTAGTTTAACCGGTGCCTTGGGATCACACGTTTGAGAGCTAACAATTATTTACTAAAGTGAGATTGAAAGGAACGTGGGTTAGGGCCCATATTTTTGCGATTTGTATAAAAAAACATTTTTTTGGCCAAAATAAATAAAATATTTCTCCAATAGACACATCTAGTTAAATTTTATTCCCATAATAGTGTTAGTTTTTGAATATTTGTCATGGACATTGTTGGCAATTTATTATTACACTTTTTTTAGCACCACATCTTACTACCAGTTCAGGCTAGACGCTTATATACTTATTATGCTAATGGTTTTGGGGATTATAAAGGTCATATTAAGTGAAAGTGTACACACATTTGCGCGGAGAGAGAGAGAGTGGAGACCCATTTTGGAAAAACCACCCTCAGTACACCTGATCGAGATTCGAACCTCAAGCTCCCCGACATAGGTGGTCTAGTCCACTGAAAAGGTAGTGCCTTAAGCCATGTGGCCACCGAGGTGGGCTATTGTTATTTAAAAAGTACTGTATCTTATAAAATTAAACTGTACTCATGACAGATATTCAGCAACTGTTGTTCGTACTATCTATAGAAAATTAGGCTCAACATACCTATTTTGAAAAAAAAAGGGCTTTCAATAAATACTTCAAAAAATACAACCTTAATTCAGCTTCTTTTACATCTCACCGAGATAGAGAAAAAATACAATACTTCGCTAGAATCATAAACTTCAAAGTAGCGTATTTTTCATCACTATTCACTTGTAAACAGTGAAATTAAAATGCAGGAGAAAGTTTTTTTCTTTTATAGACGTGGTTAAATGGTTTCACTCGTCTTCATTTCACTGTCTTCTAATGAAGCTTCTAGGTGGGAGATGGGCTCTTAATTGAAAAAAGAAATTGGTATGACAGAAAGGATTTGTCAATTGAAAAAGTTTATTAAGGATATTTCTTATTTGATTTATTTGAGGTATTTAATAATAATAATTTAATAATTATATATATATGTATATATTAAAAACCCATGCCAGTGAGCATGCGGATTAGATGTCAGTCTCACAGCCTGGTTTTCCGATGACGGCGAGGCTGTGGTTCAAACTGCCCAAGTGTAACAAAGAGGGGGCATTTCCTAAACGATTTACCAAATATCCCTCCCCACAAATTCGGCAACATTTTACCTTCCCCATTACTAACCAATTATTTTTATACCCTCCTCGGTGGCTTAGTTGGCTAACGCGCTTGTCGTGTTGAAGCTCGACTGCTGAGGACGGGGAGATTGAAGTTCGAATCTCGGTCGGGTGAACTGGGGGCGGTTTTTCCTAAATGTTTTTCCACTCTCCCTCCACGCAAATGCGGGTTCACTTCCTATAACTCAACCTTCCCAATTCCTAATCCATTAACGTAATTAGTACTTAAAGCGTATAACCTGAACGGGTAGTAAGACGCGGTGCTAATTATTATTATTAATTATTTTATGGTACACTACGTCTTACTACCCGCCCATACTTTCTGCATACTTACACTATTGGTGTAAGGACGAGGAAGAACGAATTGAGAGTAAATTTGCGTGGAGTAAAAAGTGTGAAACCATTTAAGAAAGAAAAAAAAAAGCCCTCATTACAATCAACTTGGATTCGAAACTCAACCTCTTAGTTATCGTAAAACAAGAGAGAATCTACCCGCAATTGCGTGGGAGGAAAAATGGGGAACAGATTAAGAGAAAAGTTCCCACAGGACGCTAGGACTAGATTCGGAACCCAGCCCTCCAGTCACCATCAAACTAGACCAGACTAACGCCTTAGTCCATGTGCCTCACCGATGTGGGTCTACATAATTTCCTTACAAATCGTCTGTTGATGCTAAGAAGCTGCATTACTGTGTCACTTTGCACCACCTCGTCAGATGACGTGAATTATTGTTGTGTAACCTGAGAGTGTATGGTAGTATGGGTTACATGACAGGCGCACAGTTTGTGCAATGGATTCTAAAAACTAGTAGCGGCTTGCTTTCACATCGTGGGCAGGTGTTTGACGCGGAAGGCAACATTTGTAATATATTCTAATACGTACTATGTATGGATAATATGGTGAAATAATAAGTTAAATACAGGTAGATAAACTAGATCCCATATGGGGCCTACTATGTAATTATGAATCATTTATTTTGAAAATAACATTTATCCACATTTGTATATGGAAAATAAAAAAAATCGAAAATATAATAATATAATTTATATATATAATAATAATGTGTTTTAAAGTCTATAATGATCGGTTTTAATAAGATAAACGTGGAAATATATAACAATTAATTTATAGATATTAGCACTATTGTAGCTCACAATGGCCAAAATGAAAATATTTTAATTTGTATTACATTTAGAGTAAGTTTAATTAATGACGTAATAACAAATTATTAAGTAATCCGTAAGGAAGTAATATTAGAAGTTCTTTTATAACTTTTTAGATGAAATATATATATATTAAACCAATCATATAAATCATATTTCTGTAATGTCAAAGTTTAATAACTTCCAACTAATGTTGGTGAATTCTACGGTTCTTCTTATAAAAATTGTACTTTAGCTCTAAAGGCCGGAGTATTATTGAGACGACATTTAACCTCCACGCCACCAATCACCGTATTTGAAAACATTCGTCTCTTGGTTGTGAAACTTCCCACGTGTTTTTCGAATTCCCGCTCTGGCTCGTCCTTTTGACGACGCAGAACCGGATCGGATCTCGCCAGCGGCTCCCTCTGCCTTTGTTTACTGAAATAATGCACTTACTAGGTTAACACATCGAACAGTACGTCATCCAAGTATTACCACCCATCTGGGATAGCGAAATATATATATAGTTTACACTTAGTTTTACATAAATTACTCTTTCCAACCTGTGGTATGGGTCAGTTTTTATTCAAGCCATATAATATACCTTACACTACCTGCTTGTTAGGCCTTAATAGGCCGTATTATCTAACTTAGGACTAGGACAAACAAGCTCAACATACATTCTACACATGTTAAATTATCAATGTGAAAATGTAAACCCACATTTTACCAATGATACATTTGTTCATCAATGCCTGGAATCGAACCTGGAACCCTTATCTCAGTAGACAAACACGCTACTGACTGAGCGAAGGTGTCAGATCTATAGTTTATACTAAGCAAAGTAAATTTATGAACACGTGTACCTTGAATTTATGTGCAGTAAATGGTAAGTTAGGAATAACAGAATAACAGCCTTCATCCCAAATGGACCGCGTTCTAACCCTGTACTGCCCATATCGACATACCAGACAAGACGAGCCCATCATCTGTGTCCACGTGCCCACATTAGTAAATTTGATTATTCCGTTACGGGAGTCGCTGATTTTTGTAAATTTTAACGTTAGTGGCAACACGAATCGTCAAGGCAAATTAATTCCTTTCGAGATGACCTTCCCAATGTATTAATAAGAAGCTCTGACCTTGTCATGAGCTAACCTTGTTAATTTTAATGGGCGTAAAAACTGTCGCAGGGTCATCTTGTAACATTTACAAACTCCGTCCGTCCTCTGAATAAAGTAACTTCCTGAGATACCTCGTATATCTTTCTAATTTCATCGCCCACTCACACGCTTTGCTTCACTCTTCTCAAATCTCACTTTTAGGGCCAGTTTGATAGTCAAATTTAGTACGCCTCGAGTGCGGCGGTACACTAAATACAAGACGACACCTACCTAAACCAGAATGGAATGGGCCAGTTTCCTATGCGAGAACGGTCCATTCCATTCGAGTTTAGTTAGGTGTCGTCATGAACTTAGTGTATCACCGCACTCGAGGCGTACTAAATTTGACTATCAAACTGGCCCATTTCTCTCTATCTTTTAGTGTCGCTGGAGCTCGTTCCTGGAATTTTATTGATCTAAGTATTAAAACTACTGCCGCTATAAAATCTTATCAGGACAAGCTCGCTCAACGTCTGGGAACAGTCTCTTGATGTGCAATTTGAGGGCGGATGTAGTGATGCACTAAGAATGTGTGTGTGTACATATTATTACTATTCAGAAACATTTAGTTTATTCAGAACTCCATGGACAACATTTCCACGTGATGATCCTGGAGTTGACGACGCTACGAGACGTCAAAGTTGCCGCTGTATACACCTGGAGTTTAGGCAACATATCAATCTTCAGCACATAAAAAAAGTGGAGTACGGAGTCAACGATGACTAGTAACAGACATTTAATTGCCTGAAAACAAGTACCCATAGCGAATTTATTTAGCACTTCGTCTTATTATCTGTTTGGATTTTACGCTTATGTACTAATTACGCTGGTGGTTTTAGGGATTAGGAAGGCTATATTTAGAGGAAGTTTACCCGCATTTACGTGGAGGAAGAGTGTAAAACCATTTAGGAAAAACCACCCTCAGTACAGCCGAATGAGATTCGAAACTCGATCTCCCCGTCTACGGTAGTTCAGTCTACTGCGAGAGTAGCGCGTTAGATCACGGAACCACTGAAGTGGGTCATAAGGAATCGCTGATTCGTTCAAAGTTATGGTTGTTGTTCCCGACGAGGGTAGATCTTGAGAGCGCAGAGGCATCTCGACTAAAGAAGTGGATGTAGAAGAGCTACACGCACCATCGGGTGTATATTTACGTGGTGTGCTGCGTGTGTTGTCTACCTCCAAGGCGTATGCAGCACCAACTTTAACGTCTTGTAGCGCCACCATTTGGCGTAAATGACTTCAAACTCACCGCGTGGAAATACAAATATATAAATGTGTAATATATGACATGTGAATGTGTGTGTTGTATGATTGTGTATTTTAATTAATTTCTTTTCACTCTCCTTTATTTAATTCTGCTTTTTTCATTTACTTAATTTTAATGTGTCAATAAACGTACAATTATGTGAAGAGATATGATTGTGGTAGATATTTTATTATTATTAATATATACATTAATTCTTAATTATAACATTAATAGCACATAAGAGGTGACCTGGCGGTCTAGGGGTAAGGTGTCAGACTTCTGTGCTGGCGGCCGGGGTTCAATCCTCGGTCGCGGCACAGATTTATCTGATTACCAAACCNGGGTTCAATCCTCGGTCCCGGCACAGATTTATCTGATTACCAAACCCTTCCTTCACCTCTGACAAGACATCTTGTGAATGTGGGGAATGCCAGGCCTCCACCGTGGTTCGGATTCCACGTTAAACTGTAGGTCCTCCATTTCATCTCACAATCACCCTACCATTACACATTAGCGTAAGTGCGTATAACCCGAACGGGTAGTAAGACGCGGTGCCAATAATAATAATAATAATAATAATAATAGCACATAAGTATGAATATGCACATGTATTATTGTTAAGGCGTTAAAAGTTTGAAAAGGTGATAGCCTTAAATTCAAACAAATAAAGACAATTTTACTATTTATGTTATTACTATCAATATTATTCTGTATCCTATTAATAGTGTTCAGGATTAACGCCTTCATTATCTGAATAGCTTTGAGTTAACGCGTTCAAATTCAAACGAATAAACTAGTTTTGAGCTAATTTCGTTTTCAGCATGATTGTGTACCGCTTTTAGTTGTTCATTTAAAGTTAGGTTCCTGATCGTATTTGGTGTAAATATTTCCTTTTATTTCAAATATACTGTCTAGTTGTGAGAAATGCATTAAATATTGTTTTACAAACAGCATGATTTTGAATTAACATATTGATGAAACATTTCCTTGGTCTTGTTTATTTAAATTTTTTAATATATTCTATGATGATTTGTTATTACTTTGTAGTTATTTATAAAAAATAAACATTCACATAAAACTCATTGTGATACATAATATAGGATATATTTCACACAAACACACACACACACGAGTTGTCAACGTCTGTGGTCTTGGGGTAAGGTGCTCGCCTCAGGAATCGATAAATGTGACCTTAGCTCGTTTTCAACGAGTTTTTAAGAATAGTTGCAGAGCTATGTGACTAGACTTGACTAAACAATAATTCTAGATCCAGCCTCTCTCTAACAAATACATTAGGCCTAATTTGTTGATAGGCTTACAACAGAAAAAGTATTGATATTTGAAATCTATCAGTGAGCTTTCCTCTTTAACTTGAAATATTTTTTTGTAGTTTTCTTTAACCTTTTCTTATTGACATGACAAAGATGATTGAAGGTGATGGACTAAAGGGAGACCAAGCTAAAATAGAAAAGAGAAGTAGTTCCAGAAAACGGCACAGACCATTGTATTTTAAGCCGTGTGACTTAACAGTGATTGATACACTTTCTCACAAATTGGGCGGCCGCCTTAAGAACAGTATTTTGGCCAGTTTTATAACAATTGATTTTGACTAAAATAAAATAGGGCTCCTGTTCATATATTTGGTTTAGTTTTCTATACATAGTAATATCAACAACTCTTGAATATTGTCCATGAGCATTATGAAATTTGGTGAGAAATCTTCCAAATGAAGATAAACATTTCAAGGATACCTGGATTCCAGGATACTCATGACAACACTCAAGAACTGTTGAAAATCAGACTAAAAGTATCTTCTGAAGCAATATTAATTTATTTTTCTTTCAAAAAAGTTGTTAACAAAACTGTAAAGTACTGGCTTTAGCCCACGTTTCCTTCATTCCATCATGTATGTGCGTATAACCTGAGCGGTTAGTAAGACGCAATGCTAATAATAATAATTAAGATATAACAATTTGTATATGAGGGGGTAGGGTGGGGATCACATTATTTTCAATTAATTATTTACCATATTCTCTCCTGGCCAGTACATTTTCTTAGAGACTGCTCTTCTCTTCTCGTGAATTTAGAACAGTAGTCCCCGACATTTTTCATAGATTTTTGGTAGATCATCAAATTCCCACGCACCCTTCCTTCTAGTTTTTGAAATATTTATAAGAAAGTGTTTATGCTTTCTAGTCACTTCTTTATTTTATACAAACATCACTGTAACACTGGCCGGATAGTTGTGGGAAAAAATGACTTATGACTATCGTTATGTTTGTCATTCTTTTGTTTTCATTAGTTCTTGAATATTGAGTTTGTTGTTTGGCAGAGCACACAGCAAATCGCTATTCTCTTCAAGTCGACAACGCTGTTTAGTTTTTATGAGAGTCAGAGTTGAAGATTCGGTGACGTTGCACGTGGCTGCAATAGTAGCTTGGAGCAGCTGTACTCCGTGAAGCAATTTGATAATGCTCTTCATTTGATGTTTGCACTATAAAAAAGCATCAGTAATTAGGATTGCCAATTTTTCAAACCTGAATAAAGGACACTTGCCTAAAGTTAAGCCAGAACATGTGTGTGATTTTCCATCTGTTGTATTCTTCTCTACTTGTAAAAGTTAACTGTTGTTGTTGAGTGTT
Organism: Timema douglasi; assembly: GCA_901482245.1. Classification (NCBI taxonomy): domain Eukaryota; kingdom Metazoa; phylum Arthropoda; class Insecta; order Phasmatodea; family Timematidae; genus Timema; species Timema douglasi. The sequence continues at coordinate 78,161 of CABEEJ010003067.1, read as the reverse complement.
TATAATATTATTTTTTCGTGTAAAAATTGGTATAAGAGCTCCTGCATGTATTTTTTTTGTATGTAAGGACTCCTTTGGTCTAAAATGTTCAGGTACCTCTCGTTTAGGGTGTTTAGGGTACATTATCTTAGAAGAGGTGTTGAAAATATCACTATTAAAATTTCAGTCGTTATCGAGAAAACTGATATTTTCAAACGTATGATTTTTTCGCGAGACCTGTCCTGTAGCTAGCGCCATCTGCGGTTTACGTGATTCACCTGTTCTTGTTGGCGCGGAGGAATACTTTGGTTGGTTGTGAAGCCACGCCACGCCTTTCACCCTCCCCACCACCACCCCACAAAAAAAAGGTTTTAGACTTTTACTCGACAAGGCCAAGGGCTTTAAGGAAGGAGCTTAGCTAGATTTTCTAGATTTTACATTTTATAACGTGGTTTATTTATAAAACAAGGGATGTAGCTACATAGGATTAAATTTGATTTAAGAATTTATTAATTAACATTACGCAATAGAAAATGCGTTGTGTTCCAAGTGTAAGGTCCTGCTTCGAATCTTTTAGTTTGTGGCACTAACGCCGCGACCGCTAGCGATGTTGCACTACTTGCCAACATTAGAGTGGCGTTTCTATACCTATCCCTTTTCTATGGTACTCACACTGTACATTAATGTGCCATGTTCATCTATTGCACTCTTCCAAGAATATATAAAGTGCATAGCATTGACCCGGAGCTCATAGGCATTGAACTGGGGACCGAGAGTTTTTGGCAAAGTAACCTATACGTGAGTTGGATTTTTTTTTAAATGAGAGGAGATATTTGTTTGGCGCCAGTAGCGATGGCCTTGAAAGAATGAAGGCTAATAGAAATTCACCTCACTTTCTAATTCAAGAGCTTTTACCTCCGATGTGTATAGATGCTCGCTTCAAACTAGTCTTTCTCCTGGAAGTTTTACAAACCTAAATAAAAACCCAATACAATAGGCTTGAGTTTTCTCTTTCCCGTAATATAATGACTATTTGACCAGAAACAAATGGCTTTTCTTCATTATCAGACTAAGTTGAGTAATACCATTAACATTACATCATTCTTCTTTTTATTATTAAGGAAAAAACTGGTTTAATATTACTAGTTTGTAGGTTAGTTGAAGTGTTACGAAAACCTACCCACCATTCAGCCACAATTTTTCAAACCTAGACGAAATGTAAATATTACGTTCGGTTGATACACTTTACATCACACGAATATTAGCTCACTTCAAAGTTATTTACATAATTCGTAACCACCAACATTTTAGTTTCAAGGCGTTTTACAGATTCAAATAAATTTCACCGTTTGCATAAGTTCGCGTTCTAAACACTATAATGGTTACATTGTGTTGTTAATAAAACTTTACACAAAAGCAAAATAATAGATCCTTCACTCTGTACTTAGTAAACAGTTGAAATTAAGCTAATTAGAGCTCAAACAAAGAATGTATGCTTCTGAAATATATTTATACATAAATATAATTTAATTATAAAACATAATATTTGCTTATATATATATATTATTAATTTATACATACATCTTTTTATCAATTTTTATGTCGATTCTATTTATTTATATAAATTAGTATTTATGTAAGCCTATTTATAAGTATTATATAACAATGTATGATATTTATGCTCAAATATTATATAAAATTTCATATTACATAAACATAATTACTTTATTTTAATATATACATAAATATATTTTATTTAACACCACGTCTTACTAACCGTTCGGGTCATACGCTTGTGTACTAGATAAGCTAATGGTTTTAAGGAGTATCAATGTAATATTAAGAGGAAGTGTAAAAGCATTTGCGTGGAGGAATAGTGGAAAACCATTTTGAAAAATCATCCTCAGAACACCCGAATGAGACTCAAACCTATATTTCCCCTTCATTAGAAGTATAATCTACTGCGAGAGTGACGCCTTAGACCATTCGCCCACCGAAACGGGTATCAGTTATTATTTTGATTCAAAGTGAAGGTTTCAAATGTGAGCTTGTGAATTTAAAAAATAAATATTATGAGTATTTACATACAATATGATTGACCATTTTGTGGAACACAAAATCAAAACATTACCCCGACTAAAATATTAAGGAGATGGCATTAAAAATATTATTAAATAAACTATGAGAAAAACTGTAAAATATTGAAATGGTTATAATAAAAACTAAGACAAATAAAACCATGCTAAAATAAGGTGCGTAGTGGTTTTATACCGCCTCAATTTAAGCCATTTTTAATATTTGAGATTGAATGTTCAATTTTTAGTTGATATTATGTGAACACGAAAACAAATTTGAAGTTACTTGAATCCAATAAACTGATGAAATTAATGTAAACTTCACTTAAGCCCATACAATTTATTTGCTGTCAAATTAAACACGTGAACATTTTTAAAATTATACTACTATAAAGCCACATGGCTGACTCCACTCACTGACATTAATGTTCGCCCACTTCCAGATGAGCTAGAAACTTGAAATTTGGCAAACTTATAGCTTCTAGCCTGTAACTAACGGGAAAATTCCAATTCAAAATGTCGGAGCAACTTTAAAGTCGGTGCGGACCTTTCTTTGGAGGTCTCTTGTGGCTAAACGGTGAAACCTATATAAAAAAAAAGCTCTGGAATTACATTAGTTTATATCCACTGGCTGTGTCTGCCCAAATCCTTGGATAATACGTAAAAAGTCAAATCAACTATATGAATTGTACACTATTCACTACTAATTATGTTTCGGTGGCCGCATAGTCTAAAACGTTACTCTCGCAATAAACTAGACTGCCGATGACGAGAAGATTACGGCGAAGGTGGATTTTCATAAATAGTTTCCCACGATTTTTCTACGTTAATGTGGGTCCATTTCTTCTAAATTCAACCTTCCTCATTCCTAGCCCATTAGCGTATTTAGTATAAAAGCTTATAGCCCGAATGAGTAGTAAGACGCGGGAAAAAAATGTTTCGGTTGTGAACGTGATCGTTGAAATTATATTTCACAACTTGATGATTTTTATGTGCTATGCGCTATTTGTATAAGTTGTGCGTTATGTTTAAATCCATGCACAGACCTACACCGAGCCAGCGAATGGCCCGAGGCAGAAAGCGAGACCGGTGTTATACCGGGCAAGGTGATGGCGGTAAATGGATCGCCTTGGAATGAGCCTCCAGTATTTGGCCGTGGAAAATGGCCTGCAGAGTTAATCGTGTTTCCTTGTAGAATCTGAGACAAATACAAGTCGTTTCTATCAGGTCGAGTCAATGTGGCGAGCAAACATTCTTCACTAGATGAAAACAAAGAGTAGAAATGAATTATTACTGTGGACGTCACAAGACTGGAAGTGCTGAAATAATAATATTCCATCTTTCAATAGGGCTATCTGGTTCGAGTCCCGAAGGAGGATTCAAATGAAGGCTTAGATAGTGCGATTGATTTCTATTTACAAAAAAAGTACGATTTCAAGCAACCTAAAAATCTTCTAAGCCTGAATAATTGTCTATATTAGTTCTAATGATTGCTTGAATAAACATAATAATTATCAGGTCAGCTGTAAGAGACGGCAGACTCATTAGCTTTTCTATTGATGCTGTATTATTACTAACAGAAGTACCCGGCGTCTTCAAACAGATAAAAGACTCTTTTTTTCTTACAACCCAGCTTTTAATAAATTTAAAAATCAAATAAAAAAAAATTAGAAATACAGTTTCGAGTTGCACATGTTTGTGTACAGGGGCAACTGATTTTTTAATTTTAGCCCTTTGGGTGAGGGAAATATGGCACAACGCTTATGACGGACAGACAAACTCTTAATTTTATCATTATAGATTACATAATTTATATTATAGGTATAATATACTAATATTTAAATGCTCAGTTAATTCCGTTTTGCTTAGTCATTAGTTATAGACATTCTATTTTTGTATTTTTTTAGTATAAAGTGTACGTGTCAGACTTCTAAAATTTCATTCAAATTTAGTATTTTGGTATTCGTACTTGTAGGCTTGTTCAAAAAGGCATCAATATCGTCTTGTCTTGCTTGGTAGTGACGATGATGCTTGGATTCGTAGCCCGGGCTGAGTGAACAAAGCTGATTTTTTCCTAAAAATGATTCCACTATTCCTCTACGCAAATTTATTTATATTTCCTTTAAATTCTACTTTATTATTATTATTATTATTATTATTAGCATCACGTCTTACTACCCATTCGCACTTACGCTAATGTGTAATGGTAGTGGTGATTGTGAGATGAAATGGAGGACCTACAGTTTAAAGTGGAATCCGAACCACGGCGGAGGCCTGGCATTCCCCACATTCACAAGTTGTGATTAATACACGTCATGTCAGAGGTGAAGGAAGGGTTTGGCTATCAGATAAATCTGTGCCGGGACCGAGGATTGAACCCCGGACCTTCAGCACTGAAGTCAGACACCTTACCCTTAGACAGCCAGGTCACCCTTCTACTTTACTCATATTTATACTACTAGTGAAATTAATAGTGTATATTCCGGACGTCTAGTAGGACCCGGTAAATGGAATAATTGTTTGATTGAACTTGGTATCTCCACGGGGAAATATATAGTTTATTGATGTACTTGCGGTTCTGTTTATAAAGTGGCAAATTCTTCTAAATATAAAATTTGTCAACACAGTCCAATAACACGAATATAAAAACCATGACTAAAAAGTGTCTTATGTACCATTTAAATTTCAACACAGTCCAATAACACGAATATAAAAACCATGACTAGAGTGTGTGTTATATATCATTTAAATGACAACATAGTTCAATAACACGAATATAAAACCATGACTAGAGTGTGTGTTATATACCATTTAAATGAAAACATAGTTCAATAACACGAATATAAAACCATGACTAGAGAGTGTTTTATGAACCATTTAAATGAAAACATAGTTCAATAACACGAATATAAAACCATGACTAGAGAGTGTGTTATATACCATTTAAATGACACATTTCTCTGGCTCTCAACCGATGATTTTAAAATGCTTGTTACCGATGATTCCACGAAAAAAGAAAAAAATTGTCACGAACCGTGCTGAACAACAGTTCCCAAACAATTTCTGGTCCTCATACACAATGTTCTATAAGCTCATCCCAAGAGATGGGGATATAAAAAAAATAATTAAAAAAATAATGAAGATCCACTGAAAGTCAAAATTGCAAACTAGGAGTTTGGAAAGCATAGAGCAGTTAAAGTATCTGTGATGTTTACTGAGAAGGATAACTACTGCACTAAAGAAATTAGGTCGAGGATTGCCATGGCCAAGTAAACTTTCAACAATAAGAAGCTACTGTTGAGGATCATGTTGAGTTTAGAACTGAGGAAGAAACTGATGATAATGCTACATTTTCTAGAGGAACTCAAGTACTAATGTTAACAAAATCACAAGTTAAGACAAACCAATCATACCAATATAGGAATGTAAACTTCTTATGCCTTTCATGTTTTAGATAATTCTGATTTGATAACCGGGTTTCATAGGTACGTGCAGTATCTGCAGAAGTAGGATCCCGTACGACTGAAGACCCATTACAATTAAATAAATAGATTTTTACTCTTCGAATCCTCAGATCTTTGAATCTCTGAACATATTAACTCTTGAATCTGCGAGTCCTTAAATTATCAAAACCTTAAATCCTTTATTTATCGACTCCTTAAGCCCGAGAATTCTTGAAATCTCAAACCTTTGAACACTATAGAGTATAAACTATAATCCTTGACTCCTATAATCCTACAAACCCAGCATCTTTGAGTATATTATAGATTCAAGGATTAGAAAATATCTGACTCAATGGAATGAGTTTGGAAATGGTCGCACGCCGAGGAATAAAATGAAAGTGAATTTGAGCGGGTATAGGTTGAGGGTGATGCCCCACCACGTCTCCTTTCACTCTCGGCGAGAAGGGCAAGTCAAGAGTCTTCTTTGAGGACGTGAAAGTTCAGCACGTCCCTCGGCTTGGTACAGGGAGTCTGTGTGGTGGATTCAGGCCATCCGTCCCGACAAACAATACCTCGTCTCTTGGTAACACGACTTGTTTACTGGGGGAAACCTGTTGACGCCCTCCTGGGGTGTTCTACAAATACATGGGGCCCGTGTGTCCTAACCACAGATTGCCAAGCTACGGCCTTGGTTGAGAGGCTGGGGAGTGGGGGGAGTATCAT
>CABEEJ010003067.1:41062-71013 GCA_901482245.1 Timema douglasi | reverse complement strand
ATTTTTTTTTTTTTTTTAATTGGCTATAAATGGCCTTAGTTGTGTTCATCAAACTAGAGAATATAAATTTTAACTAAACTGACACACCAAAAAATCAATGTGCTACATATTTTTATCGCTGAAGAAAAATCCTTCGAGAGCCTGACTGGGTTTGAACCCACTAATAAGGGTCCTGAGGCGATCACTTAAAAATTATAAATAAAAAAAAATTAAATACGTGATGAATTAACCTAAGTTGACTAAAGCCGATTAATGTGCTTCATCTTAGAATACCAGAGAGTTAGACGACACTCACACCCACTCTGCATAATTGTTCTGTTTTAATCGATTCTTCTGATATATTTTTGATCACTCTCTTGATTTATCCACTTTATCCTCTCTAATCTCCTCCAGCACCACATCTCAAAGATCTACATATATGTTGTCTTCCTTCCTTTTACTCAATATCCACGTTTAAGTTCCATACAAACCGGACCCATGGTATAGTGTTCAGTGCATCTTGTTACAAACCTAGGGGTCCCGGGTTCGAATTACGGTTGGTAGATTAGGCTAAAGTTAGGTTTAATATTTATACTGGCTCCACACCTCCATATTCACTATGATCACATCATCTCATTGTGGGTACGACGTGTAGAACCTCCTGGGGTGTACCCTGGGTAACGTTTTGTGCCATCAGAGCTGCTAACAACACACACAGGTAACCAAGATATATGATATGTTTCCCCCAGTTAAGGATGCCATATGCTAAAACAAAAGAAAAGCTCCATATAAAACCGATGTTTCAAATTTAGCGCCTCACCAGTTTCTTTCTAATCTCCAACTTCAGTTCTCTAGTCAATAACATCCTCATCTTTTATCACTATGCATACACTAAGTCATGTGATTTTCCAGCTCTCATTTTTGATAGACAACACAGATACATGTAAAAACATAGTTATCTAATTCCATAATCATATTTTATCAATATGACAAAAAAATATCTAATCATATTTTAAAAATATGTCTTCCTACCAGAATGTTTGTATATTTGACAATTCACACACACACTTTCTTCCAAACTTGTTCATTCTCATGAGACAGTTTCTAGTGACAAGGATAATATTTACAACGATCCTGTTAAAAGTGCTCTGTATTTGTGGGGCGTTCCTGACTCTATTGTATTCAACTCTGGCTTTAAAACCGTTAACTTAGATTGCAGAATTGACACAAATATATTTCGTGGGTTAGACTCAGGTACTAATATTACACGCAAAAATATTTTTCAAACCATACACTCTAGAAGGTTAAAACACATACATTTACACTTTAATTATGTTGTTTTGTGCTCGGCGTCTTACTACCCATCCGGACTGTAAGAATGTATTTTGCACGGCACCTTAGCTCAGTTGATAGCGTGTCTGCCCACTGAGCTATGGGTCCCGGGTTCAATCCCTGGATTGGTCAAAATATTTATCATTTGTGAAATGTGGGTTTCCCCTCTCACATTGATGAATTAATGGGTGGGGGCAGGGTGTTGTGTGTGTTATAGATTTAAGTTAGTCTGTAAGTAATGTGTTGATTTAATTAGTTGGTTCAGGAAGCGCACGTTAAATACTACAAATAAATAAAAAGAATTTTATGACGCTAATGGGGTAATAATGAGTGAGTTTACATTTATAGAAAATGTACCCATATATTTGTAGAGGGAGTGTGGGTAACAAATTAAAACACCTTAAATACACCTGTCCGGGTCTTGAACCTCAACCTCCCGTCACTGGCAAACCAGCATGTTTTCCCCTCATCCATTTGGGTTATAACGTATTTATTTTAATTATGCTAATTTGGTAGGGAAGAGCAGGTAAGAATTTACAGGAGATAGACACAAATTTGAGTGGGGTAAGATGGGGAAAAATTATAGGTTAGACCATTCTCAAATACACTTGAACCTGCTTTGGTGGTCACATGGTCTAGGACGCTACTCTCAGTGTGATCGAGTTTCGAATCTCGGTTGAGTGTACTGTTGTTTATTCCAAAAATGCTTTTCCACGCAGATTCGGGTACACTTTTACTTCTTATAAATGTAACCTTCCTCATTTCTAAAACCATTGGTGTAATTAGTAGTCTACATTAGCGTACATCACAAACGGGTAGTACGATGCAGTGATAAATAAATAAATATATACTCGGCTGGGATATAAATCCAAACCTCATCAACGAGAAATCTGACGAGATAAGTTTGGCATTTTGTTCATGTGCCCACTAATATGGGTCGCTAATTAGTAATTATTAATATGTAGTTAAAATATCTATAGTCCAATCCGCATCGGTGGTAGAATGTTATGTCTTAAGGCGTTACTCTTGCTGTAGACTGGACTGACGATAACGGAGAGATCAAGGCTCAAATCCTAGTTAGGTATACCGATAGTGGATTTTCCCTAAATTATTTTCCACTTCCCCAACACTCTAATGCGAGTACACTTCCTCTAAATTCAACCTTACTCATTCTTAACTCGGTAGTGTAATTAGTATATATGTGTATAACCTTAACAAGGTAGTAAGATGCGGGGATAAAAATAAAATAACTGAGTAAACTAGAACCGGATTTCTAAAAACCGAAAAGGGTTCCAGATTTTGATAAAATAACCAGCGAAACAAACCATCCCTAAATTAAACCCATTTAATTGATGGTTGTGCTATATTACCACTCACAATAAAAAAAAAATCCATACATCTTATTCAAACTGTTCAGCAAAATTTAGCTTAGAATATTAAAAAAAACCATTTTATTTTGCTTTAACTAATCTATTTTTATAAATAAAATTGTTTGGTAATTCTTTGTTTGCAAACGTGGTTATCACGTATATTTGTATTTCATGAAATTGCGTGCAATTTGTTTGTTTTTTGCGACCTTTCCTTTCTGCGTGAACCAATGACTCGACACTAATTGAATGTCCAGAATGATGGTTAGATAACATTCTCTTCTTTAAATGTTACTTACAAACCACAAATACGAACTTCTAAAGAGTCTTGTCATTCTATCATATAATATACCCCTCGTGACTGAAAGAATATGGTCTTAAGTCATAGCTAAATATTGTGTTTAATTCATATTTTAACATGTATCGGAACACATAGAGATTTATTTCTTTTAGTAAAATTTTGTAGGGCCTATATACTTCAACAATCAATAAAAAATTTAACATTGTTTCCTATTTATATGGTCTTATGTCCAGATAGTTTAACTTCTTTTGGTGTAGTGTCTTACTACCCATTCGGGCTATACGCTTCTGTGTTAATTACGCTAAGGGTTTTAGGCATCAGGAAGGTTATATTTACCCGCATTTGCATGGAGAGAGAGAGTAGGAAACAAGTTTGGAAAAAACACCCTCAGTACACCCAACTGAGATTAAAAAAACATCGATCTCCCCATCGTTGGCAGTCTAGTCTACTGCAAGAGTAACACCCGCCTCGGTGGCGTAGTTATCTAACGCGTTAGTCGTGTTGAGCTCAACTACTGAGGATGGGGAGACCAAGTTTTGAATCTCGGTTGGGTGAACTGGGGGTGGTTTTTCCTAAATAGTTTTCCACTCTCCCTCCACGCTAATGCGGTTTTACCTCCCTAAATTCAACCTTCCCAATTCTTAATCCATTAGCGTAGTTAGTACTTTAAGCGTATAACCCGAACGGGTAGTAAGACGTGGTGCTAAATAATAATAATGCTAGAGTAACGCGTTAGATTATGCGGCCGACAAAGCAGGTTGTGGTATAGTTGGTTAATTAATTTAAATTCATCAATTTGGCATCCCTTCATACGAACATTCCCGTAATTACATTGATGTACACATACATTGTATGTTGATATTTATTGGTTCAATTGAACTATTTGAATTGTTGAAACTTTGAGATGTACGGAAGTTTTAGTAAATCGCAAATTCATTCAACTTGTTCAAAGATTGGAAGTCCTATTTTTCAGAGGAAAACATTCATAGAAGCGGGTTAGAGCTAAAATAACGGCCTTCAAGGTCAGAATCAGGAATCTAGTCACTATTCCAAGAATACCAAATTCGTTTTAAATGTACATGGGTCACTTTAACAGAAAATGCACTTATACTTGTGTGGTTAAAAACACAGTTCGAACAAACGAGGTATCATCTTGAAGAACTTAGTGTGAACAGAAAAGGTGTTTCCTGGAAGAACTTAGTGTGAACAGAAAAGGTGTTCCCTGGAAGAACTTAGTGTGAACAGAAAAGGTGCTCCCTGGAAGAACTTAGTGTGAGCAGACAAGGTGTTTCCTGGAAGAACTTTGTGTGAATATACAAGGGGCTCCCTGGAAGAACTTAGTGTGAACAGAAAAGGTGCTCCCTGTAAGAACTTAGTGTGAACAGAAAAGGTGTTCCCTGGAAGAACTTAGTGTGAACAGAAAAGGTGCTCCCTGGAAGAACTTAGTGTGAACAGAAAAGGTGATCCCTGGAAGAACTTAGTGTGAACAGACAAGGTGTTTCCTGGAAGAACTTAGTGTGAATAGACAAGGTGTTTCCTGGAAGAGCTTAGTTTGAATATACAAGGTGTTTCCTGGAAGTATTTAGTGAAAACATACGAGGTATTTACTTGAATAACTTATAGTGAACATACAAGGTATTTCCTGGAAGTATTTATTGTGAACATGCAGGTGTTTCCTTGAATAACTTAAACTGAACATACAAATTTTTTCCTGCAAGTACTTATTGTGAACACATAAGGAGTTTCCTCAATTGGCTAGTACCTCTATAGAATCAATATTTTGGCTCCTCTATATAATTCAGTTGTTAGTAGCTCTAGAGATTCTATTAGGTATTCCTACTATATTATTAAATCAAATAGTTATTCTATGTACATATTCAATTATTTAATCCCTCTACGGAATTATTTAGTCATTGCCTCCACGAAATAAATTTGTTAGTCCTTCTACAGAATTAAACTAGTCATTTTCTTTATGGAATCAATCAGTTAGTCCCTCTACAGATACAATTACTTATTTCCTTTACATAATCAGTTAGTTATTTCCTCTATGGACTCAATTAGTTATTTCATTTACGGAATCAAATGCTCATTTCCTCTACAGATTATCTTGGATAAAATGTCCACGGATTCTATTAGTCAACCAATTTACAAAATCATTTAATTATTCCCTCTACTAAATCAATTAGTTATTCCCTCTATGGACTCAACTAGCTATTTCCATTACAGATTATATTAGTTAGTCCCGCTACAGAATTGATTATTTAGTCCCTATACATATTCTATTAGTTAATCTATTAGCTACTTCCTCTACAGTTTCAATTAGCTAGTCCCTCTATTGATTTTATTAGTTAATCCCTCTCCAGAACTCATTAGTTATTCCCTCTAATTAATCCTTGTATGGAATCAATTATATATCTCTCTATGGAACAAATTAGTTATTACTTCTACGCCTTGTGAAATCAATTAGTTATTTTCTCTTCAGAATCAATTAGTAATTTCCTCTCGGGAAGCCATTAGTAATTCCCTCTAAAAATCACTTAATTAATCCTTCTATAGAATCAATTAGTTATTCTCTCTATATAATCAATTAATTAATCTCTCTATAAAATCCATTACAAAAGCCATTAGTAATTCCCTCTAAGGAATCAATTAACTAATCCCGCTATGGATGAATTAGTTATTTTCTCGGTGACCTGGCGGTCTAGGGGTTAAGGTGTCAGACTTCTATGCTGGCGGCCGGGGTTCAATCCTCGAGTCCCGGCAAAGATTTATCTGATTACCAAACCCTTCCTTCACCTCTGACAAGACATCTTGTGAATGTGAGGAATGCCAGGCCTCCACCGTGGTTCGGATTCCACGTTAAACTGTAGGTCCTTCATTTCATCTCACAATCACCATACCATTACACATTAGCGTAAGTCCGTATAACCCGAACGGGTAGTAAGACGTGGTGCTAATAATATTAATAATAGTTATTTTCTCTATAGAATCAATTAGTTAATCCGTCTCTAGAATCCACTAGTTATTCCTCTAAGGAACCAATTAGTTATTACCTCTCTATAGTCAATTAATTATCCCTTCTACAAATTCAATATCTAGTCTCCTTTATATAATGCATTTGTTAAGTCTCTCTGGAAGGAAAGATATATCGTGTCATAACTCTCCTTTGTTTGGACACGTCATAATAAAAACTATTGCGTGTAACAAATTACCATCACGGAGGCGGAATTATTCCAATGTAGGTGTATCAACCACACTCCCAGTAATCTGTGTGTGTGCTGAAGGTAGGCCTACTCGAGATAATAGTAGCATCTTATCCCGGGTTTTGTTGACTACTTCCAGCGTAACAAGTAGCTCTCGAGTGTTGGCGTGTGAACAGAATGGCGCACCCAACAGATCGTTTCAACAGGAGGGGACGTCTCGGAACGAATGGTAATGTTCGACAGCAGGAGCACGCGAGTTGAGTCGGCCCACGATCTACTGACATCTGTCAGCTCTTTCACAAGTCCAGTCGGGCGTCATTTCTGCCATATTCCACTAGCTATGCTCCAATTATCATAGGAAAGACCTTTTAGAAAGTTAAATATCTTATTTGATGTCAACATTGATTATTATTATTAGCACCACGTCTTACTACCCGTTCGGGATATACGCACTTACGCTAATGTGTAATGGTAGGGTTATTGTGAGATGAAATGGAGGATCTACAGTTTAACTTGGAATCCGAACCACGGTGGAGGCCTGGCATTCCCCACATTCACGTCAACATTGATAAAAAATGTCTAATTTATTGTTATTTTTAACTTTTAGATATTGATTTCTACAGTTTTTATTTATTTGACGCATTTAAAGTGTTTCAGAGGTTTCACATCTTAGTCCAACAAAATATTGCCCATGTTATTTTGTTTCAGCTCAAGTTTTTTCTGATATCATTATATTAAAGCATTTTAAAACGCGATTTTTCGGGACTTATGGCTCCCTTAGAAATCACTTCCGGGAAAAAGTCGTCCATATAAGTCCTACTTTATTTTTTCATAAAGAATCACCTCCTGGTGGGTCGGAGGATAATAAAGACTCACTCCGTATATTTTTAAAAAAAGTCTTAAATATGATATTTTCTCAGATTTTAGTATCCTGAGTATCCATAATAGTTTGAGAGATTCAAAGGATCAATCTCCTCCTATCCTAATTTAAAATTGTGTGTTGGCCTACACTGTGATTATTTCAATCTTACCTTCAGTACAATACATCACGTTAGAAACATTAAGCGATAAATAAAATATTTAATAATAATATCACAGTCGGCCGATTAGTGTTAGTAAGTTACGGTTGAACAAAAAACTTATTACTCATTGACCACACCTCTCTTCTCTTCCCCCCAAGCAGGATTCAATCAACAATCTAATTTACAAAAGATAGAATTTTATATTTTATGTTTGACTTAATCACTAGGTTCTACGTTATACAGATAAGCCAGGGCTGGGGCTTTTATGGCCTAAAATGATCAAAAATCACCTATAACTTTAGCTAAAAACAATTCTAAATAAACTAGTTCAGATTTTAAAAAAACTAAAAATTTAAACAAAAACTCTTAATGAATGCACACGACTAAATCAAACGCACTTTGCAAACGGAAACTAAACAATATATATCCGATGAAAAGACTAACAAATAAATTCTTGCATTCTGCCATATTGATTTACAAATATCTGCTTACAATAAAATCCACCCTCCCCCAAAGCAACCCTCTACACTAGTTGCAGTTTCTAACCAGGAATGTGTATTTTACAACCAGACAAGAAGATACAGAGTTCATTGTCTACTTTAACTTGTCGTTCCACCAACTGTGCGATAAAAAAAAAGTTTGAGTATTTATGCATTTATAAAATATCGATGGTACCTAAACAAAGACTTATTCACATAAATATTTAAATTTTATTAAAAAAAAATCCTATAAATGTATCAAATATCCCTTAAAATAACCAAAAATGACAAAATTACAAAAATATCGCCAATAAATTATATTGTTACACGTGCTTTGTTACAAGTGACTCAAACGTGAACGAAATATAAATACTTTTAAGAAAACGGCTAATTTATTTACATGATTCACAGCAAATAACTTCCATTTTGACATCTTTGACGTCACTTAAAACAAAAGTGTCGCGGGTTTCGGTTCATGCCCAGTATTAGCTTTGTTGGAGGTATCAGATTTGCTTGGTGAGTACCTACAGTAGCCCCATGGCTTCTTTGGTGTTGACTGACAGATCACAGCTGACAGCTAAAAGCTTTAAAATGTTACCAGACCAAATTATGTATCCCTACGCCGAACCATAGGATTTGCAAAAACATGTGTTTAGCAGCTGTCACTTCTGACAGTCAAAATTTAGGTACATACCTAAATGTTGACTCTCAGAAGTCAGCTGTGAGCTGTCAGTTAGCACCAAAGAAGTCATGGGGTTACTGTAGATTGTATTAAGGTGCTGTTGTAAAACATATTTTTTGGGCGTCGTTTAATCATTCTTTAGAAATGTTTAGCTCTCAAAATGTCTAACTCGGTGGTATTGTGTGTAGCACATTTCCTCACGAAATAAGGGGACCAGGCTCGATTCCCGTTATGATCAATAAATTCACCATTGTTGAAATGGGCACTTCTGCTTTCACAGTGATGAGTCGAAGGCCAAGCCACTAGTTGTGTATTAACAAGAGTGAATTTGGTTCACAAGTCATGTGCTGATATAACCAGTTGGTTCAGAAAGTTCACATCAAGTATCCCGCATACTAGTAATAATACTAATATTTTAGTATTAACAGCGTAAAAAGGTTTTCAGGCACGACGAGTTAATATTGCTGCATACTAACAAGACTTGCAAATACCGTCACCGGAGAAGGTTGTCCACTTCCACATCATCATCTACTATTGTCTTCAAGGACACCGACATACCCTAAATAAATTACAACTTCCCTTTCCTATTCCGTTATTTATGTTCACTCAGTCAAGGACGATAGTATAGTAGTAAGAATAAAATGAAATATCACCCGGCGGCCATTTTACTGTTGATTGCTAGAATTAGAGATCAAAGAATTAGAGATCAAGGCTTTCTGAAAGCTTGTGACCTGTCATGTATAACCAACGCTTCCTGGATACTTGCTATCTCTACTTGATGCTATCTTAGACAAAAGAAATTAATTTAATATCATGGATAATGATAACCAATTTAATAAAGCCCCTGCAGGGGTGTAATCATAAATGTACCTTGGAGGGAGTGGCGCACAATACATCGAAGCTATTATTTCTCCGCTGTTTTTTTATTATTATTATTATTATTATTTAGCACCGCGTCTTACTACCCTTTAGGGTTATACGCTTTAAGTACTAATTACTCTAATGGATTATGAACTGGGAAGGTTGAATTAGAGGAAGTGAACCCGCATTTGCGTGGAGGGAGAGTGGAAAACCATTTAGGAAAAACCAACCCCAGTTCACCTGACCGAGATTCGAACCTCGAGTTTCCCATCCTCAGCAGTTGAGCTCAACATTACAAGCGCGTTAGCCAACTACGCCACCGAGGCGGGTCTTTTTTGTTTGTTTGGAACATTTAAGAACACTTTTATATGTATTTATAATATCAAGTCATAATCCTTATAATGTAGTGAATCCTTTTCGTTTGTTATTTTATCAGTGTTTTGGTTGTGCTTAGTACGGTTTAAGTTTTAATTAAAATTATTCGTGGTCTTGTGGAGGGAAATCAAAGCAAAACTTGGAAACATGTGAAGCAAAGAGTAAGAAGAATTTGTTGTCTCATAATAATAGTATAATACTATTTTTAATTTTTAACTACCCATTGAGTACATCTTTAAACATATTTGAACTTATAAATGCCGTCGTTGTTGATGCAATTTAATCTAAAGTCATTGCTAGAATATGTAATTTTAATAGCCGAGCTAAAAACTATTATAGTATGTTGAAATATCTCATAATTAGTGAGATATTTCAAATATGTTTATAATATATCAAAGTTTTCTTTTTCATTCGAAATATTTCAATGATGCGAAGGATTATTGTGGGTGTCAAAGTAGATGCATAGGAGATTTCACCTTTAAATTCGAGATTTCAACGCTTCGAATATTACATCTACAAAATACTGATTACAGTTCCATAATAATTACAATAATAATTTTAATTTCCTTTATTATAATGCTAGCCAAGTATAAATACATGGGAAACTAAAATAAACAATCATAGATAAGCTATGGTTACAACGGCCAATAGGGCTGACCTTGTAAGATATTTTTTGGTGAGAAAATAATTTTGATCTAGGAGAGGCCCAATAAGGAACATTTTCAAGGGAAAATTTATAGAAAATATTGCTATTAGGAATATTAAAAGAAAAAAGGCTATCACAATAAAGTCCACGTAAAAAGAGAGTTTGGAACCCTAAAAAGACTAGAACTTTGTCATAATCATAATAAATCCGGTAAAGAAAGAATTTATCATAGCAAGTAGCCACAAATATATATCGAACGTTTTCCAGTCAAAGAGAGTCGGTTAAGGTGATGGAATTCCAAGAAACACCTGCAATACTTAATAATTAATACTATTACTACTACTATTATTACTACTATTAATAATAAAATGCATTGAACTAGCTAGTTTAAGTACAACCGAATTAAATGTAATTTTTTCTCGCTAATCTGAGAAAAGTATAGTAGTTCTGCACATCATAGTCTGCTGTCAAATATACAAAAACAAACTCCCGTGGGTTCCTTGATGATGCAGGTGTGGGAATGGTCTCAATCTCTTCGTTTAACTTTGGAGAAACATAATTTCGGTAATGGAATTCTAAATAATGGTGCGTTTGGGTGCTGCAAATGAAAAACAAAATGGTCACCATCGCAAACACCTTTTCCCAATTATATAGGTAGCCGTCTATTATATCAAAAATATTATTTCACAAAAAATGTTTATCTTTTAATTCTACACAAAATTATTCCTTTTGTATTTTTATGTAGGACCTACCATTTTCTCAAAAAACCTACTTTTAAGGTTTCCGTATGGTATTTCCTGAACATTTCTTCTGAAAAGATTAGTGATTTAAATAACCCCATAGCTTGCTTTATTTTTGCTATACAATTTGAAAATTATATTTTATAATAAAAAATATTTAATTCAATAACCCAATGAGACACTCCTATGAGACACTTACCCCTTCAGGTTGCTTTTGGTCTGACAATTCATGGATCAACCCACAACCAGTTCCTAGTAGACGTGCATCGGGTCGGCTGTAGCATTGATTATAAACGGGTTCTAAGGACGGATACAAAAATTGCATCAAGTGTTTTGAAAAGAATTCTTTAAAATTATGGAGCTTACATCCTACAACACATTGTGCCAAGTAGATTTTCACATTGTGCTGTTGACAAGTTTGACTTCTCTGAAGATACTGCAGATGGTAGAAGACCACTTCATGGTACTGTCATAGCTGTGTACCAAGCTATGAAAGATTACGATACTTTTATACCACTGTCATTAGCTTAATCAAATGATTGCCCAGAAAATACCTTTGACACTGCTTTGCCAACTGTACTTTTATGTCCAAATCAACTCAACTGGAAAACCTGCTGCCCACTTCCTGTGGTTACCCGCAAACAAATGAACAACATGGACCTTCTTAACGAGGCTGTACTTGTTATGCTGCTTGGTTTTTTCAATAAGTTACATACTGACGGTTAACAAGATGTCTACTGCATTTTCCCCAACGTGGTCTGGCTATAACAGCCTTATAGTAAATGATAAACCTGTCTCAAGAGTAGCCGTGCTAACTATTATTCCAGAGTCACCAACCAATTTATCAGTGCAGCTTACTGTCATGAGGTAGCTGAAGAAACTCAACAGTTCAGTTAAATTTAACAATTACAGTGAGATTCATGTGGTTTTCGACTCTTACAAAGATAACCAATTGAAAAAAGAGATGCATGTGATTCAACAAAAAGGCTCAGATCCTCTCCAGTGCAACATCTGACAGGCAACTACGATTGGAAGTACACCAGTGAATAAATTACTGGCTCATGATAAGACAAAGGATGAATTGACCAAGTTCCTTTCCAGCCAGATTCTTCAATTAATGTGACAAACAGGGAAAATGTTCGTGTTCGGCTGGAAAGACTAAGCAGCTTCATCACATGGTGCTGATGTATCTAGTATTTCAAGTAGCTAAGAAGAGGTGGGCACTAAGATCATACTACATGCTGCATACGTAACACAGAGCGGAATAAAAAACACTTGTGTGTTTTTTATCTGACACTGATGTGATTTTAGCATTAAGGTGATAACCCCAGATTACAACAGAATTTCTCCTTGACCATAGTATGAAAAGGTTTGTTTAGTTAGATTCAATTTACAAAGCATTAGGGCTGAAAGCCTCTGGATTACACACATATTCAGGACCATATGTAACACCAATAAAGGGAAAGTAAAGTGTGTGTGGGGGGGGGGGATAATTCAATTATGCACGTGATGTACTATTATAAGCTTTGGCCAAATTGGAGACTATACTATATCTCACTGAAGATGTCAGGAATAGCTTGAAAGCCTTTGTTTGTAAGATGTATATCCCCCAAACAACACTGACTGATATAGAATATGTAAGATGGCTGTTGTTCACACAGGAAAAAAAAGTCAAGATGAGAACCTCCCTCCAACAAAATCTGCTCTGAACCCAGCTTTATCAAGAGCTCATTTTCAGGGTTTTGAGTGTAATCAAGACCTCATCCAGCATCCTAATAACCCACCACCTACGGATATTGGGTGGAAGAAAGTAGGGAGTACACACGAGACAGTTGATGTGCTCCAGATCTTATACTGGAGCTTTGTCGCCGCTCATGCTCTCAAAGTCGTTGTTCTCCTCCATGCACATATCAGTCAAATGGACTAAGGTGTACCGAGATGTGTAGCTGGGAAGGTGATCCAGACGATGTAATAATATTGGAGGGTTTAAAGAAGATTATGAAGAAGACTTAGGACTAAGTGGTATTTGTAGTGAAAGCGATGATGACTGTAATTAAAAATAATATGATTGCATTAGTGAATAAGTAGCAAGTATTTCTTGTTTATGTATGCTAAGCTCTATAAAAATTAAAACTATTGTTCAATATTTTTGATAAAACATTTTAAATGATACTTTTTGACTCTATGATTGTTATTGTCTAAATATCAAATGATTAAGTAGACATGGTCTGTATTGTTTCCACTGTTAATAAGAGTTGGATGAGTGAGATAACTGCTCACAGAACAACCTTTAATTTTTGGTACTGCTAATCTGCTTTGGAAATCCCAAAAGTAGATATTTTTTGAAAATAGTAGGTCCTACATAAAATTCGTTAACACCTTTAATGTGCAGAATTAAAGAGGAAAATTTTTATATGGAAATAATTTTGATAAAACAGATGGTTACTTAGATCAATGGGAAAAAGTGTTTGTGATGACGGCCATTTTGTTTTTCGAGCGCTGCGCCCAAATGCACTATTTTTTAGTGTGCCACTATAGAAATTATGTTTCTCCAAGGTCAAATGAAGAAATTGAGACCACTCCCATATTTGCATCATCAAGGAGCCCACGGATGTACATTTGTCAGCTGACTAATCAACTAATATGATTTGTCTTTGAATTTTAATATACAGATTTATACTGGTAATAAATATATTCTGAATTTATTTTTTAAAGTGTACTTTTCCTCCAATAGAACCTAGCAATATTTCAAACTAAAAGGTCAAACCTTTGTCTTACTGACACAATATCTCCCGTCACGACGAGTTAAAGAACAAAAGGAACTCATGAGGCACTTTATCGCTGAGCATGGCCGGATAATTCGCTGTTTGAGTGTCGGAGGTCAAGACAGGTTGCGTGATTCTTCAGACCTTTCCATTACACCTGTCCTTAATACCTTTGCGAAATGAGCGTCGGCTAAAGAGAATCAGCGTGCCACATTCTCTTTAGTGACTTTTACTTTTATCCTTAGAGCCTCAGCTTAGACAGTGCTGGATTTATAGGAGGACTCAAGAGGCTGTAGCCCAGGGCGGCCAATTCAGTAAATATAATATATTGTATAATGATTAATATTAAAAAAAAATCCCCATGGCAATTGCATTTATTTTATTTCAACACGGTGACCTAGCGGTCTAGGGGTAAAGTGTCAGACTTCTGTGCTGGCAGCTGGGGTTCAATCCTCGGTCCCGGCATAGCTTTATCTGATTACCAAACCCTTCCTTCACCTCTGACAAGACATCTTGTGAATGTGGGGAATGCCAGGCCTCCACCGTGGTTTGGATCCCACGTTAAACTGTAGGTCCTCCAGTTCATCTCACAATCACCCTACCATTACACATTAGCGTAAGTGCGTATAACACGAACGGGTAGTAAAACGCGGTGCTAATAATAATAATAATAATAATAATAATAATAATAATAATAGTAATAATAATATTTCAACACATTTAAAGGAGATGTTTTCCTAGATTGGGTGCTATACCACTACAGTATTTAAATTTAAAAAATATTGAAATAAAAACCAGCATCTGAAGAATTTCTGAACAACGAGGCTACATTCAATGTTATATTATACCGTAAGTCTCGTATCACTATAATTCATATATGAATTCTCTCTATAGTGTTTAGTTTACACAAGATGGTGGTCTGAGGGATGGGGGTGACTGAGGGTGAGTGGTGTCTGGGTTGGGGTTAAGGGGGATTGGCAAGGTTTGTGTAGCCCCTAGGTGGCAAAAATATAAATCTGCCACTGAGCTAAGAATGTTTAAAATACTCATTGTTTTTTAAACTACATCATTTTTGACATGAATATATAAATAAGACAATTAAAGAGCTATATAAAGGATAATAGTTTTTTTAATAACTGTGTTCCACTACCCGTTAGGCTCATACGACTATTTACTAATTACACTAATGTGTTAGAGATTAGAAAGGTTTGATTTATAGAAAATGTAACCGCATTTGAAGGAAGGGGATGTGGAAAACAATCTAGGGGGAAAAACACCTTTATATAGATGGCTAGAATTTGTCCTCCCTGATACTGGTAAAACTAAACCTAACAAACCTAACGTTAAACCTGTGTGCCCCCTAATGTAGGTATATACTAGTCATTTTATGCTATGTTTTTAAAACCATTACTATATATTTAAAATTTAAAAAAAACTACATTTTTCCATATGCGTATACGGGCCACCAAAATACTCGAAACAATGTTTAATAAATTGCATAAGTAAAATTTTCCCAGATAAATTATTTAAAGTGATAAAAACGGATGGCACAGTTTGAAATAGTTCTGTTTGTTTTTTTTGTATTGAAAATTATGTACACATTACAATTAAAATATCATTTTTGGTGTGTGTATTATGGTGGGCTGGATAGTAGCATTTAAAAGTATAGCAGACAAGCGAGTCGGTGAGTATGCCTCGCAGGCCGGATGTGGCTCGCGCCTTAGATTAATTATATGGCCACCTTATATGAGTATTTAAAAAAAATTCATATTACAATATACTCCCGATCATCCGCGGGTAGATTATCCGCTTCACGGCTTAACCGTGGCATCACCAACAGCAGGGGATACGTTTGTGATAAACGTCGCGTTGATGGAGAATACAGGGCTACCAACTGTTACTCAGTAAATCCCTAGAGAAGAGACAATAACAAGAGAGACAAAAAATTTATGAAAGTGGGACTGCACTGGAATAGACTCATAACCTGCTTAATTATTTTGAAACAGGAAGACTACACGCTCCTATCTGACAAGCTGATGTTATGGAAAATACACAGTGGAATAAGGAAACAGAAACAGATGCAAATAAGCAAAGTACTAATACAAACTTTTTAAGTGATGTGTCCATTTTGAGAATAGTGTACATTGATTTAAGGTGTTTTTTTTATTATCTTAGTGCTTGAAATGTAATAATGTGTTCATAAAAGCAATCACGATAGGTGAGTACTAATTTGAATTGAATGTGCAACAATTACAATCTCTTGTTTTACTAAATATCCAGATTATCTGTGGTTTTGAATTATCCGTGGCACTCGGCCCCACCATTATCACGGATAATCGGGAGTTAACTGTATAACCCAATCATCATAGGTGAGTACTAACTTGAATTGAATGTGCAACAATTACAATCTCTTGTTTTACTAAATATCCAGATTATCAGTGGTTTTGAATTATCCGTGGCACTCGGCCCTCACCATTACCACGGATAATCGGGAGTTAACTGTATAACACAATCATCATAGGTGTGTACTAATTTGAATTGAATGTGCAACAATTACAATCTCTTGCTTTACTAAATATCCAGATTATCCGTGGCACTCGGCCCCACCATTACCTCGGATAATCGGGAGCTAACTGTATAACCATTATACTGAAATCATCTTCTCCCGCCTTCAAAGTTTCAGAGCGCCAACACTTTCCTCACTATTACTATGTAACGCTATATCTTAATCCAGAGACCAGTTCCACTGACGATAACCAGTTCTTGTCTTGAAAGAAGGGAGTGACTGTCTTGTCTGTACCAGAGAAAGAGTTAGCGGTGGCCATGTGTGTATTCTTAGATAATGTGTTCCTACCCACTGACCAAGGGTAACGGCTTCACTTACAGACAGGTTTACCGGTGTCAAAATGGAGGCTACAATGTGTCGAGCACTGGTGGTCCTCAGGATCCCTGGAACTTTAGTAAGAATAAATGAATTAAATAATGTTTGACACAAAAAATATGAAGTAAAAATCATTAATCGGATTGTATATACTCAGTAGACACAAGTCGTAGAGAAAATAAAGTCCTTTAGAGGGGGAAATAGGGTACACAAGAAAAGGGCAGTGTTTTTGCAGTTTTATAGCCAAACATTTTTTTTTTGACAAAAATAAAATATTGCTTCAGTATATACAGTGTGTATGTATTGAGCATAGCGGTATTAGATAAAAAAATATTTTAAATGAAGAGAAGAAGTTGCCATAAATTCCAGGACAACCTTGACAGATATTCAACCCCTGTTGAGGTCACCTTGTTGAGAAAAATTAAACATTGTGACTCTACTGGAGAACTTTTTTTTTGTCAAATTGAATGTTTTACCATAAAAACTGCAAAAACATTGAATTTAACTGGCGTTCCCAACTTAAACCAACAAATCTGAACGATTATTTGTAAATAATAATAATAATACTTAGCACCACATCTTACTACCCGTTCAGGTTATACGCTTATATACTAATTACGCTAATGGGTTAAGAATTTGGAAAGTTGAATATAGAGGAAGTGAGCCCGTATTTACGTGGAGGGAGAGTGGAAAATTATTCAGAAAAAAATCACCCCAGTTCACCCAAGCAAGATTCGAACCTCGAACTCCCCGTCCTCGACAGTCTAACTCAACACGAGACTAGCGGCTAGCACGTTAACTAACTACGCCACTGCTGGGGGTGATTATTTGTAAAAAAAAATTATGAGGTTTATAACCATAAAACCATAAAAACTATTACTTACTAATTAATTATTTCAACATAAAATTTAATTAATTAATCTTTGTCTTGTAATTATAGTTGCCAAATGGAATTTGCATTAAAATAATGTTTTTACTTTATTTACTGTCAAACACTCTCCTTTCGTCCCTTTATCGAAGGGCTCCGGTAGTATCCAAGTGCGTATAACTTCAATTTGGGGGTCATACATTAGTAAAACTTTGAGAATCACTTACCTAGTAGATTTTATTGTACACGGTATATTGGTAATCACAAATGAATTAAATGAAGGACTGTTTATAGTCGGGCTTCTTGTTTGATGGATTAGTCTTCAGCTCAGGTAAATAACTTCATATTCTCTTTAAAATATATTTATATAACTCTCATATTATATGATGGTGGCACTGTAAAATACAACTTCATAAATAGGGGTTGAAGATGAATAGTTATTGTTTAATACAATACTAATTAATAATAGTTTTTAAATAATGTACTATCACAACAATAGTATAATAACTTATGAATAAATAAAGCTAGGTAAGTAAGTAATTGAAAAATAAATCGTATCAACGTTACCGTTACATGCAATATTACCTTCTTTTTTTTTTACATCCATTACTGTGGCCTAGGTCAGTTTTTTTTTATTCGAGCCACATATTTTTCCAGTACCGGCTTGCTTGGTCTGTCGTAGCTTCATAATGTAATATTACCCAAGGCTCTTTATTTTAATCAAAGACCTTGAACATAAGTGTTCAACCTTACTACTGCCATTTAAACATGTATTCATTTAAACTAACGGCTAAAATGGCAATGGCTAGAACAGATTTATGATCAGATGGATGCAATTTATTTTTCTGTCTGGTTGACAAACATGGCGATCATTCTTTTCCTAGTAATACATTATATATATATATATCTTATATATAAAATTCTCGTGTCACAATGTTCGTTCCCGTACTCCTCCGAAACGGCTTGACCGATTCTCATGAAATTTTGTGAGCATATTGAGTAGGTCTGAGAATCGGCCAACATCTATTTTTCATACCCCTTAGTGATAAGGGTTGTCCACCCTTAACATTTTTCTATAATTTTTAGACATTTTTTTAATATCTTATTTTTTTTTATTATGTCGCATTAAAAAATACATACAACCCTAAATTTTTACCCTTTTATCACCAACCCCTATTTTTTAATAGCCATTTTAGTAATTTAATCATTTTTCATCCCCGGTCGATAACTGATCAATCGTCATGTGCCAATTCAATTCAAACGTATTCAGTTTCCGATTAGATTGGCATTTGCAATGACTATCAACAAATCCCAAGGTCAAACGATGTCTATTTGTGGCTTAGATTTGAGAACACCATGTTTTTCACACGGACAATTATACGTGGCATGCTCTCGAGTGGGTAAACCATCCAGTTTGTTTGTGTTAGCTAAAGATGGACTAACAAAAAATATTGTTCACGCTATGGCATTAAGAGATTGATATTGTTTGTTAGTGTTACTGTCGTAATTGATTAATTAATGATATATAATTTTAAGGAATAAATTATAATAACTTAAAAATAATGTTTGCCTTTTGTTATTTTTATATTCCCTCATCGTTCACAGCGCTCCATGCCTATTTCACGCATATACCACATTCTTACACACTTACAATAAGTAAGCTATTTTTTGTCTACACTAGAAATTACTTAAAAATTATTTATATGGCAAAACAACGTTTGCCGGGTCAGCTAGTGTATATATATATATATTATGTACATTAACATAAGTTTATATTTGGTATTAACTACACTTTTGGAATATATGAGACTTGAGAATATTAGGTGGACAGACAGGGTGACAGAAGAAGTCCTAAGAAGAGCGGGTGAGAAAAGAACCATTTTGGATGTGATTCTTCGGTTCAAAGCAAACTAGATCGGACACATCCTTAGGAGAAACTGTCTTCTGCACGACGTCATAGAAGGAAGGGTTGAGGGAATGAGGAGCTTAGGAAGAAGGAGGATTCAAATATTGGAAGACTTGAAGGAAAGAAGATAATTCTGGGAGCTGAAGGAGGAGGCAGAGGACAGGGTGCATTGGCGGTCTAAGTTCATTGACAAAAGGAATTGATTTGTTGTAAGATAGAACATCTAGTAATAATAATAATAATAATAATCTCATTAGAAATAATGGTAAAAACGTTAAAAATAAAAGTGTTCCTTAAAGGAATAGTACATCGAAGGAGTAATAGGGTTTGTCTAATAGGCATAGGAAGACCATTTTAAAATTCATACAAAACCAATTTAGAGTAGCTAGCATAGGTAATCTTTCATATTATTTGTCTTAAGGCTTTCAAAATGGACACCATTTGTCTAGAGTGACAGTACAATAACACGTCGAAAGGCGTTTGACTGTTTGAGAGTAGATTCGGTAGCTTTTAGAATTGTTATATAAGGTTTATCCAATGGTGGTTCAACTTAAGTTTCCCTACTAGAGATTTTTATAAAACCTGTTTTGTGGGAATCAATACTGGTACAGTAAGTCTTAAGGCTGGTTCACACAAAACTCTAAGCTATGCTATGTTGTGCTAAGGTTTTATCATTTTGATTTCACACTCATTGCTGAGCTCAGATATAGTTCCTATATTGGTGACCTGGTGGTCTAGGGGTAAGGTGTCAGACTTCTATGTTGGCGGCCGGGGTTCAATCCTCGGTCCCGGCAAAGATCTATCTGACTACCAAACCCTTCCTTCACCTCTGACAAGACATCTTGTGAATGTGAGGAATGTCAGGCCTCCACCGTGGTTCGGATTCCACGTTAATCACAATCACCCTACCATTACACATTAGCGTAAGTGCGTATAACCCGAACGGGTAGTAAGACGTGGTGCTAATAATAAAAATAATATAGGTCCTATTTTATCTCCCGAATTCAGTGTTGTTTCTTTCTAGTCTGTTCCAGGGATGTTAAGTTATTGCATTCTCCAACATGTCTTGTTTAAACTCAGATGATTGTACTCAGAAAGAGGAGATGCTGCTATTAGCAGATAATTAGGAAAAGGAAGAAGAAATTATAGGAGTGGAAAGTATGGATCTTAGCCCATGAACTAAACCTGCAACGGGAGAAATTGGGCAAATTTCGGTATCTAGTTCAACGAGACTTTCAAGTAGACCAGGACAAATTTAAAAACTACTTTAGACCAAATAGAAATTAGTTTTATGGACTGTTAGCCCTGATTAAAGACGACATCATAAATATCCATACTAATGGGATACACGCGAAACAAACTGAAATCAAAGCTTCAATTCTTTTTTTGGTTATTTTCAACACCTAGCCCAAGTCGCGTTATGCGCATGCGTAACAGAAGGTGGCTTAAAATGGTAGATGGAAAAATTGCCCGGACAGCAATCAGGGTGGGACTGGGGGAGGGGGTCATAGCGCACTGTAGCGAGA
The DNA here is from genome assembly GCA_901482245.1 of Timema douglasi. Classification (NCBI taxonomy): domain Eukaryota; kingdom Metazoa; phylum Arthropoda; class Insecta; order Phasmatodea; family Timematidae; genus Timema; species Timema douglasi. Next base: position 50,080 of record CABEEJ010003067.1, on the reverse strand, counting down.
AATAGTTTAACGTAGCTTAGTTTTCTGTGAGAACAGGCCTTTACAGATATTTAATTTTCGTAAATCCGAAGATAATCGATTTAATTATTTCACCTATCAAACTCCACTTTAAACATAATAGATGGAGTTCTTAAGCTGATACTTGATAGTCTGATTAGTATCATCACCAGTTTGCTTGTTTCCTCCATGAGTGCAAGCCATTTTCTTTTTTCAAATTCAGAACATGTTAAACTTTAATTATCTTTCGAAACAAACACGTATGTCAAAAATACATCGTAGCCAAATAAGCACCATTCGATTCATGCGTGGACATTAATATGTGTTTTGTATTACTCTCTAAGCCTTTCTCTTTACCTAAATGCACTTATTGAATAATTTAAAAAATTAAAAGCAATGCTATATATTAGTAACAAACCATTTATCTTCGATTTTGGCTTAAACTTTGCTTCGTATTTAAAAAGCGACCTTTACACACCCATAATGGACACCAGAAACAAATAATTCAGTACCTCAATCCAGTGATACTCAAACTATTTTGTTCGTGTACCTCCAGATATAATCTCTCTTCAACTTTGTGCCCCCAAAGTTGTTGTTGTTAAATAATACAACTTGTACATATCTTATATTAAAAAGACTCCATAGCATCGACCCGCAAGCGAGCTATACTGACCGAGCGACCACCGTATGTTGGGGAATATGGTGCCATTTTCTGTGGATAGAGGGTGTCACATTGTCAACACAACAATCACTCCAGTAGTTAATCTCAATTTTATAGAAAGGAGCAGCTACTTATTTATTTAAGTAGCTCCACATTTGCTCTTACGAGGCTGAGTTGACCCCGTTCCAAACCCCCTTCTTCACAAAAAATCTTGAAGCACCGTTTATCGAACCCAGAACCTACATATCTGTATTCAGAAACTTAGACCACAAAGAAATTCACATAATAAATAGTCAAGATATTAAATAAATAGAACAACTAAGTACATCCAAATAATATATTTAATAGTGGGTTTTAAATGATAAACTATATATATATATATATATTTCAAAATTCTACGTGCCCCCAAAATATGTATTTGCATACCCCATGTTGAATACCAGTGCCCTAATCAAGCAGCACGGTAACTAAAGCTATTTCAAACATTTATATCTAGCTAAGATGTAAAATGCTAGAACTGCATATTATTGCGAGCTTTGATGCAATCTCGTTTCCCACGCTCTGCTAAGAGCAGCATCCGTCCAAGACCTCTGGACCGATTTGTGATACTGGGAGAGACCGTAATTAAGTGCCGTTACTTGACTGAAGATTGCGACACGTATAACTGTCCATTAAGAGCACCCGTGTGACGCAACTAGGCCAACGGAGATTATCGGCATGCTCGTAGCCACGGGGGGTCTGTGCCCCCTCCCCCACCTCTTACACACACATGTCAACTAACACAACATTTTATTAAAATTTAAAATACACCTTTTCAAAACATTAACTGAAAAATAAATATGTATTATTATTAAATCATAAATTAATTGAAATATGATCATATAATTACTTATACACCAATATTTATTTGATATGATTTATGTTGAAGCATAACTATTTTATACTCATTAAATTTAAAGACGTCACGTGGACATGGAAATTGAACCAGAGACTTTTGTCATAGTATGTCAACGTTCTAACCACTGAGCTATCCAGGAATCGTTCCGTGTCCAGGTGTCATTTTTAAATTTAAAGATTACGATTATTTATATGTGGATATAGCCGTAGCTAGCAAAATATAATAGCGTTACTATTTAATCCATAATTATTTTACTTTAGTATATAAATATGTCATATAATATACACCATATTATTTATGCTAAAACACTATTACACTACTATAATATATATATATTATATTATTTATATTAAAGCACGTCATTAAAATAAAGGAGGAACTAAGGGTATACTCATCCTAGCCTCCAAAAAAAGCGATTTATTCTACAATTTTAATTACAATTAAAATGCATCTTTTCAATCCATTAAAATCGCAACCAAATAAATTACGTTTTGAAGCGTAAATGATAAAATTATAATATATGAATGATTTTAATCTATAGTTCATACATCGTAAGTGGTTACCTGATCCATACAGTCCTCCAATGATATTGTGCGTCAGATGCAGCCGGCTATTTTTATTGGCTGTGACGTCAGGAATCTTAACAAACACACAGCTAGATGGCATCATGAAAACCACTTTTCAGAGTTCACGGAGTCATGAAACGTTGATATCCATCAAATAGTCGAATTGAAGTGGGGTTTTTTTACGATCACAATACTTCATCTCGTCTAGGGGTGATGAGAAAGTGCAAATTATTTTCTTGTCCTCAACATATTTGCGAAGAAATGAACAAAGTCATCATGACTAACTAAAGTACCTGTTATGTATTAATGGGTGATGTAGGCCACAAGTCATCTTTCTTTCTGACGTGAAGTTCACAAATGAAGTAATATGAATACTGCACGTGAAAGCTCCTTTCACCGATCCTTGTGGCATTTGAAATTTAGACACAATCATGCATTTGTATGAAAATAAAATGAATACTATATAGTTATAACATTTTAATTTTTTACTTTTAAAATCAATGATATAAAGGATTACAAAAACATACTTTAATTGGAGTAGATAATAATATTATTTAGCACCGCGTCTTACTACCCGTTCGGGTTATACGCTTTAAATTCTAATTACTCTAATAGATTAGGAATTGGGAAGGTTGGATCAGAGGAAGTGAACCCGCATTTGAGTGGAGGGAGAGTGGAAAACCAGTTAGGAAAAAAACCTCAGTTCACCCGACCGAGATTCGAACTTCGATCTCCCCGTCCTCAGCAGTCGAGCTCAACACGACAAGCGCGTTAGCCAACTACGCCACCGAGGCGGGTGATTGGAGTTGATAAGAACTAATGTAGCTACTATATTTTCCCTTTCCCCTGTAGCCCTATGAAAGTAATCATACAATTAATATATATTATTTAACCACTTATTACCCTCTTTGGTTGCCGCAAGGTCTAACACGCTACTCTCGCAGTAGAATACACTGCCGATGATGGGGAGATCAAGGTTCGAATCTCGGTCAGGTGTACTGAGTTTTTTCTAAAATAGTTTAACACTCTTCCTCCATGCAAATTCGGGAAGACTTCCTATTATATAAGCTCCCTAACAAAATAAGCGTAACTACAGTAGCACCGTTGGCTTCTTTGGTGCTGACTGACAGTTCACAGCTGAATTCTGACAGTCAACATTTAGGTATATACCTAGATTTTGACCGTCAGGAGTAACAGCTGCTAAACACATGTTTTTGCACATCATATGGTTCGGCGTAGGGATACATAATTTGGTCTGGTAACATTTCAAAGCTTTCAGTCAGCACTGAAGAAGTCATGGGGCTACTGTAGTAAATTAGCGTATAACCCGAACGGGTGGTAGGCCCAATATATGGGGCAAACTTTTTTATTATAATTATAGTTCAATATACATTATACATTCTATATAATGATATTCAACATTCTACTTTTAAATATAGTGCTATATCAAATAAATTAATATGTAATACAATATAATATTTAATTGTGATATTTATTAAAATACAATTATGTGTGGGCCTAGTCTACATAATTAAAATGAAGAGTTTAGATATCTGTCTGTCACTAGCGTTACGCGATTTCTACCTCATGCTGAGGTCTGGAATTTAAATCTAGTAACCCCTGTGAACGAACATGTGCACCCTGAAGCTGGAATTTAAATCTAGTAACCCCTGTGCAGGAACATGTGCACCCTGAAGCTGGAATTTAAATCTAGTAACCCCTGTGAACGAACATGTGCACCCTGAAGCTGGAATTTAAATCTAGTAACCCCTGTGCAGGAACATGTGCACCCTGAAGCTGGAATTTAAATCTAGTAACCCCTGTGAACGAACATGTGCACCCTGAAGCTGGAATTTAAATCTAGTAACCCCTGTGCAGGAACATGTGCACCCTGAAGCTGGAATTTAAATCTAGTAACCCCTGTGAACGAACATGTGCACCCTGAAGCTGGAATTTAAATCTAGTAACCCCTGTGCAGGAACATGTGCACCCTGAAGCTGGAATTTAAATCTAGTAACCCCTGTGAACGAACATGTGCACCCTGAAGCTGGAATTTAAATCTAGTAACCCCTGTGCAGGAACATGTGCACCCTGAAGCTGGAATTTAAATCTAGTAACCCCTGTGAACGAACATGTGCACCCTGAAGCTGGAATTTTAAAATTAGTAATCTTTTTGCAGGAACATGTGTACCTTGAAGCCGGAATATTAAAATTTGGATTTGATTTTTTTAAATTAATCAAAAACGGTATCGATAGAAATAAAATGAAGATTTTGTGTGTTTGTTTGAAATAAAGAAAAGAATTTCCCGAGATAACCTCACAAAAAATTGCGACAGTGCCAAGTGCTTCTGCTAGTAAAAAATATGTATATAAGAGAAACTTGTTTCCAAAAGAGTAGGTAAAAATCAACGAAGGTAAATAGTTATTAGAAAGAGTTGAAGTAGGTTTCATTTTACAACGAGGCGCTTACCTCTAATAGCTTTATATTTTTATGATAAAATAAACTATATATGCACAAACACTTGTAATAATATAAAAAATATATCTATTAGGAAACACTGTGGACCGGGCAGATAGAGGGGATGGACACACAGACTAAATGTCAAATTATTCAACCCAAAGAGAATAGCGCTTCGCAAGGTGAATCAAGATCTTAATTTAATATCATGTATTATTATTATTATTAGCACCGCGTCTTACTACCCGTTTGGGTTATACGCACTTACGCTAATGTGCAATGGTAGGATGATTGTGAAATGAAATGGAGGACCTACAGTTTAACGTGGAATCCGAACCACGGTGGAGGCCTGGCATTCCCCACATTCACAAGATGTCGTGTCAGAGGTGAAGGAAGGGTTTGGTAATCGGATAAATCTTTGCCGGGACCGAGGATTGAACCCCGGCCGCCAGGATAGAAGTCTGACACCTTACCCCTAGACCGCCAGGTCACCTTTAATATCATGTAGTTTGAGCTTAACATTAGATTTGGACGATCTTGCCCAGCTGGAAGTATTAATTCTGCTCTTGGTGACTATCCTCCCACATTTTGATGCACTTTTATTTGTTTTGATAAATGTAGGTATCTGGCATGATATCTGATAACATCCAGTTAAAAGTATAAAGTAATAACATATACGTCTGTATACGAATCAGACTCTCGTTTACAGGTTTAATTTCCCAATTTACCCAAATCCGCTGTCTACTAATGATCTACCCCCGTTGGCCGGGTCAGTTTAGTAAAAAGCCTCTAGCTTCCTCTTTCCTTACACACTCTTCCTCCTTTATTTTCTTCCCTTCTTCGCTTCTCACTCACACACTTTCTCTTAACTGTCCCGTCCATCAATTTCTTGGTATATCTCGCGGTCTTTTCCCTACGTAATTCATCCTCATAGTTTTGAACCTAGGCGCTTTAAATCAAAATAACCCAGGTATTATTATTATTATTAGCACCGCGTCTTACTACCCGTTCGGGTTATACGCACTTACGCTAATGTGTAATGGTAGAATGATCGTGATATGAAATGGAGGACCTACAGTTTAACGTGGAATCCGAACTCACGGTGGAGGCCTGGCATTCCCCACATTCACAAGATGTCTTGTCAGAGGTGAAGGAAGGGGTTGGTAATCAGATAAATCTGTGCCAGGACCGAGGATTGAACCCCGGCCGCCAGCACAGAAGTCTGGCACCTTACCCCTAGACCGCCAGGTCACCCAACCCAGGTATTAAAGTAAAGGATAACGAGGAAAAAGTATATTGCCCACCTGGGAAAAATATGAGTGGTAGAAATCCAAACTAACGGAATAGGTGGGAGAAAATTTAAGGCCAAAATATATCTGGCACTTACCAACCTACTTCAACTTTAATTTTCTGTAGGCTCGTTTTCCCCCTAAACGATTTCCTACTCTTACACTCAGAAAATGCTGGTACACTTTACATTTTATCTTCTTCAACCCTACCCCATTAGTGTGAATATGTGTAGATCCCGGACGACGAGCAGTGAAAGGCGAGTCGCGGTAAACCAAACTTGTTAAAACAAGGCCTTTCCCACAGCTCGAAATAATAAAGGTCGCTTGTCACCAGTCACATAATAAAATGAAGGTGAAAGGTATCTTCGAGAAATATTCACTTTAGAATTAACTCCCTTTATTCAAGATGATATAGAAGAGAGCGTGAGTATAGTCCAGTATATTTGTTGTTTTTAAATCAAAACATCATTTTTTGGCACTATAAATTAAATATGGCTCCAGTTTGTACATTTAATTTAATTTAATTTTCTGAACATTGAAATTACAACAGTTTTTTAAATATCTTTAAGGGACATCATTGACACCGGTGGTATTGGGGTAAAGTGCTCACCTCAGAACCCGATGATCGTGGGTTCAAGCCCAACCGAGGCCAGCGGATTTTATTCGAGTGCTTAACATTCGTAGCACAACTTCCTTCGGAAGGGAAGTAAAACCATCGGTCCCGTGTCAATTGTGGCATTTAAAAGAGCCCTGGAAGGTGTGTAAAAATATATTTCCCGGCAAAATTGGTAGACACTTTCGCTCTCGCTCTTAGAGATTCTCGTGCGCGGTTCAAAAAGTGCATGTTAAATATCTCAAATTTAATGGACATCGTAGTTTTAGAATAGTCCTTTATTTATTTTTTATTTAAAATGTTTCTTATTAAATACCACTATGTTCAAGACAATTAAAGTCAACATATCTACTTAATAAATATATTATTTATTATTGAACAGCAAAATTTTTGTAATAAAAAGCACAACAAAAATGGCCTCCCTTACATCCCACCTTAAGGTGCGGCAGAAGGGGGCGCAAGTATTTTTCAGTTTTTATAGAATATAAATTTGTTGGCAAAAATTAATCAAATATTTCTCCAGTAGCAACATAGAGTTTAGTTTTCTGCACATTCTAATATCAACATATCTTGAATATCTGTCAAGGGTATACTGGAGTGTTGTCAAAACATTTCTTTATTTAAAATGTTTAGATTACATTCCAGGACACCCTCGACAGATATTCAAGAACTGTTGATTTTAGCATGTGCAGAAAACTAAACTTTACATTGCTACTGGAGAAATATTTGATTTATTTTGGCCAAACAAATGTAATCCTATAAAAACTGTAAAATTACTTATGCGCCCTTCTGCCACACCAAGACTAATACTAAATAGCACACATTCTTCCCATTTTCTTTTCACCCACCCATATTGAGTATGATCTTTGCTGTATGCTGTTAAGATTTATGACCAAACAATTTCGCCAGCGGGCGCGACCGTAGGAACGGGTTGTTAACAACTGCCGCCTCTTGAGTCTCACATTTTAAAAACCATTAACCTTTCCATCTCAGACTGGAAGGTGTCAAGTTACAACACCCTCGCGTTGTGAAACACCCGAGATGGACTCTTTGTCTGGCGTCTCTCTTACTTTCCCTCAAATCTTCCTTCGGCCGGTCAAATGGAACAAGTACGGGGTTGTACCCGTTTGCCAATTGCGTCAGAACACATCCAAAGATGACGTTGCCAACAGTTTATTTAACGATCAGCAACGATCATCGAGCACGCGTCATGAAACTTTAATAGGTATTACTAAACGCACACTCGGTGGTTATCGCATGATCTTAGGTCAAACATGTTTAATCTTATGGCTCGTCTGCAGCCTGTCGCATCCTCTTGTCGAATCAGGAGTAGGAGAAGTCGTAAGACTTGTCGTTATATAAAAAAATTGATTCTCTACAATGAATTGTCGTTACCCGCAATTTAAACCAATAAGAATTGAGAAAATATAAGTATTAAAACATACTGTTCTCGATTTTAACTTTGAAATAAACACACAGATAGAACGTATGTAAATCACATGTCAATCAACTCTGGGATACAGTCAGATAGAAATCGAAAATTTACACGAACACCACCTATTATTAAACATTAATGAAGATAAAGAGTTAATAGAAGTTTCCAATACTGAACATTATTGAAACATTAAATAATATTTGGATAAAAACTGCATTATGGCCATTTTAGAATGTCTTCACAGATAAGATTGGGCACAAATATTAATTTTATCTTAATAGGAACATACTGTAGTTATTGACAAGAAACTTTGTCGCTTTGTCCCCCATCGTCACCACGGGAAATTTCGAGTAATCATTCAAATACGAATGCACTGCACACATTTCTGCAATATCGTAGGTGTTTTCTTTTCCCTTTTACTCCTATACCGTGCACAAACATACAAACGAGCCAGGAGCTACCTAGTACCGTTACGTTATTTCCACCTTTTTCATTCATGTACATGGCGTCAGTGAGGCTAAAACGTAATCTGCTTTAGCATGTACCATTTAATAATGTTACACTCTGCATAATTAAATATTAACACATTTAAGTTAGTACGTACGGTTTATTATACTAAACCTTAACACTTATTTGTTGCTATATTGTGATAGGCCTATACATTTAGGAATAATATAATTTCCTAATGAATTAATAGCGTTTAAGTCCTAACTAATTAGATAACTAAGTCGCAGGCCTTACAGAACTTGTACGTCCATGGCCGCCAGAACCCAAGCTCACCAATCAATCCTTTCTTGACCTACATATAATATTTAATCTGACATCCAACCTCATTCAAATTCATTTTAAAACCTTTATTAAGTTCTACGAATAGTTATAATAATATTTTATTGGGTAAGAATATGTGTAACCTATTAAAATGTTATTGTCACTACGAAATAGACCTAATTACAATTTGTTATATTATTTGAAAGAGTAAATAAAGGGCATACAAATTATTTTACTGGTCTAACCAAGAAGAGAGTAATATATTCAATTAGTAAATATTTGACAAAACAAAAAGTTTGCAATAACTTTTTTTGCTACTTTGGGGGGGGGGGC
>CABEEJ010003067.1:0-40499 GCA_901482245.1 Timema douglasi | reverse complement strand
ACCAAACCCTTCCTTCACCTCTGACAAGACATCTTGTGAATGTGGGGAATGCCAGGCCTCCACCGTGGTTCGGATTCCACGTTAAACTGTAGGTCCTCCATTTCATCTCACAATCACCCTACCATTACACATTAGCGTAAGTGCGTATAACCCGAACGGGTAGTAAGACGCGGTGCTAATAATAATAATCATAATATCACTATTTTAGGCAATACGAAGAATTAATTTTTTTAATTACACAGTTATACTGTTCTTTTTTGATGCCAGATTCAGTGAAACAATATTATTGTATTTTAGGAACCCACACTCAGTGTACAAACAACACTGACAAACTTAACACGTGTGAGGTCTGGAGACGAATGGACGCTATTGTTTTAACTGCAAGTGGGTTACCTTCATAAATGAAATAATATACACTTTTACAGAAGCATTGGTTCAACAAAGAGCATAACAACACATTTCAACTGTCAAAGAGCACTATAAAAAATAAATTTATTTGCTATACCTCAGAAAATATTAATTTTATAAAAGTAAATCTCAAATAGTTGCGGGGAGTAAAGCAAATTTGGATATTTTTCTTCTAATGTAAAAATTCGTCAAAGTCACTTTTATGGAAAAATTAGGGTCTCCATTTTGTTTATAATGTTAAACAATGCCTAGATAAGAGATTTAATCAATATTGTTATAGATAATTTTGAGAAACTTTATTCAACATATTTTTCCCTTCAGTAAATTGACCTTAATTTTGGGGATAGATCTACTTCCAAAAACTCCTTGGGGGAACTTTATAATAACCTTGGTGACCTGGCGGTCTAGGGGTAAGGTGTCGGACTTCTATGCTGGCGGCCGGGGTTCAATCCTCAGTCCCGGCACAGATTTATCTGATTACCAAACCCTTCCTTCACCTCTGACAAGACATCTTGTGAATGTGGGGAATGCCAGGCCTCCACCGTGGTTCGGATTCCACGTTAAACTGTAGGTCCTCCATTTCATCTCACAATCACCCTACCATTACACATTAGCGTAAGTGCGTATAACCCGAATGGGTAGTAAGACGCGGTGCTAATAATAATAATAATAATAATAATAATAACCTTGGGTAACTAGTTCTAGCCCGATCGGTAAAATGGTTTAGGCTCTAGGCCAAGATACAGACGCCCAGATATACGGCGTCGTCAAAATCACTTTTTCAGTTCAAGGGGGTCATGAAACGTCGACCTTGACCAACATCTTGAGCTCGACTTTTTTTTTAAGATCACAATAATATCCTCTCCAAGGCGTCGAGAGAAACTTAAAACCAATATTGTTTTGAAATGTTACATATCCTATATTAATAATTATACAACCCACTTCAGTGGGTGCATGGTTTAACGCACCATACTCGTGTTGGACTAGACTGGCAAAGACGGGGAGATTGAGATTCGATCCCATTCGGTTGCCTTTCCTAAATGGGTTTCCCCTCTCCTTACACGCAAATTCGGGTGCACATCCTCTTAATTGAACCTTCATAATCCCCAAATCATTAGGCCTAGTATAATTAATACATAGGCGTATAGCTCAAACGGGTAGTAAGACGTTAAAAAATAAAGTAGTACGTTATTGTTTTACTTTTTCTTTAATCAGAGATTTGAGGTTTAATTGTATTATTTTGTTTTATTTGAAAACTCTAATCATTCGTTCCATCGCATCTTAGTACCAATTGAATCTATGATCGTACGTTAGTCACGGTAATGGAATAAGGATGTGGATTATATAATTTTAGAGAAAATGTACTTCCATTTACTTGACAGGAGAGTGGGAAATCATTTAGGGGGGAAAAAATACCTTCATTACACCCAGCCGGGACTTGAACCTCGATCTATCTGTCCCAAGCACTCGGTCTAACAAGAAAGTGAAACGTCAGACCATGCTAACAACAATACGAGATACCCATTCTAAGAACATTTTCTTCTATCTGTAGCTTTATAAGGAACATTTTATTACTAAACTATAATTACAATTGCTATCACGTCCGACACCTTAACTCAGTAGGTAGCATTGAGCTAAGGGTCCAGCCTGGCCGAGAAATATATAATTGGTAAAAATGTGGTCTTCCCCTTTCACAGTGATGAATTAACGGCCGGGAGCTGAATGTAGGGGCTGTCCTAGATTTAAGTTAGATTTTAAGTTATGCCCTGATATACGCATTCAATTCAGGAAGTAGGCATTAATACCTCATTTAAAATTTAAATAAAAATTACGATCGACCTACAAACAAGTTCACTTCACCCAAATAATAGTTTTTTTAGCGCCACGTGTTATTATCCGTTCGGGTTATAAGCTTATGTACTAATTACGATAGTGGTTTAAGTGGGTATTAGGAAGGTTATATTTAGAGGAAATGTATCCACATTTGCGTAGAGGAAGAGTTGAATATCATTTTGTAAAAAAACACCCTCAGTAAACTCCACCGAGATTTGAAATTGGATCTCCCCGTCATCGATAGTCTAGTCTACTGCGAGAGTAGCGCGTTAGACCAAACAGCTACTGGAGAGGATTTATATTAGTTAAACATGTAATAATTGGGGGAGGGGGAGGACCTTGGAGATCATGCTTAGCATTTATTTTATCAGTAAATATAGAGTCCACTCCACGGATATCTAAGCAGATGCGAGTGGCTTGTAAGCGTGGAAATGATGGCGTCTTGTCCAAGCAGCTATCACACCAGCGCAGTATAAAATAAAACTAAGGATGAAGACAAACCCCAGATAGGCCATATGTCTGACGAAAATTGTAGCGGCAATGACCTTCGACTTGACGACTGTCACCGACGCTTCCAGCATAGTGACGTCATCCAACAGGCAGGTGTAGGTAGCCGAATCCTTCACGGTCATCTCCGTCAGATAGAGTGTGTCGAAATCATCGATCTTCATTCTCGAGCCCGGGTCCCCAATCAGTTGCTTCCGGTCGAGTGTCTCGTCGTCTTTCTGCCACGTGATCACGTTCTGGATGGTGGAACCGGGACAAGCGAGTGTGAGATGCGCTTTGGGGTTGAGGACAAAGCGCTTCTTGAGTTTCTTTACCGTCCTCCCTCGTCGCGACGTACTCGTCTCTCCAGAACACGTTCCGTTGCAAGATTCAGCCTGCAGGAAGTCAGGCATTTCCCTCCCGACGGCCCCCAGCTCGGGGAACATCCGGGCCAAGAGCTCGGAGTGACACGAGAGTTCCGGGATCTTCATCAACACTTCCTGTTTCATCTCATTCCCTTCTGTGACGTTTTCCTGGACATATGGGCTCGATTTCAGACGGCATTTCCCGAGTCTTCTTCTTTCACCGTTAGAGCGGTGGCATGAGATACACGGCCCCCAGACCTCCCAATCCGTCAGGGCTTCAAGGTCCACTTGGAAATCCACACGTATCTGTTGCACTTCAGGTTCCGTAGAAGAACGCAGTCTGGCGTTGAAGGGGGCCAATACTTGTTCTTGGTAGTGCTTCCAATCAGTCAGGTTACCCATGACCTCTTCCACATCGGTCTCGATAATGTCAAGTAGAAAGTTGAAGTCGAGATCTTTGTCCACGCCATCGATCCCGTAGCAGATGTAAAGCCCAGTGTCATTCACCGTGACGTTACGGATGACCAACTCGCGGTCTATGGTCATGAATACCCGGTTCATGTCTTGGTCAGTGTACACGTCGAGATCTACTTCACGCGGGGAGTTTTTCTGGAGGACATCCTGTTTGTGCCAGATTTTAGGTTCCCCGTCGTCCTTCTCGTTACAGAAATGGCATTGTAACATGACGTCTTCGTTATTCTTGGCGTCTACAAGCTTGTAGGAGTCCCTTGCAACGTCTACGATGGCTCGATCCTTGTCACGACAATAAATATTTGGATCAGTGATATCCGAAAAAACATCTGATATCAAGAATAAGATGATTAAATAAATGATATTCATAATTAAATCATCAAAGATTTTTCTAAGCTTATTTATTTTAATAAGATTTATTCCACTCTACTGAAAAGACAAAGTATTACACAATTTGAAAATTAAGCTACCGTGTCTTTTTATGTTTTATTTGTATATTTTATCAAATTTCAAGAAACAAAATACATGTATATGAGCTGACAACTTACACAAAATTGATTACTCTTCACGTAAATTTGACACACTAATAATATAATCTTTATGGGCAGCGTTTATCTCTGAGGTAAAAAATTAACCATTACAAATCAGATTTCGTAATATAACTTATACAGTTTGTCAAATAGTTTAAAAGTATTGTGCTAAGTGATTTACGGTACTTTTAGAGTCCAGTGTTTTAAAATATTTGATCAATGAACATTTAACATTAATAAAATAGCAATTTAAAAACTATTTAAATAAAAGGGTCAATTTGATAGCATATGGTTTCTATGATATACCTACTAAATGTGGAATTATTTCTTTGTACTGTTGGATGAACTGTAATTTTTTGAAAAATAATAGAGAAGGGAGTTGTTGATTATGGTTGCTATGGGTTTCTGTTTATGTTTGTTAGGTTTTAAGTAAAACAAAACTGAATAAAGTTGATCTTGTCCTGTAATATTAGTACTTCGCGAGAGTAAAGTTTTGTTCCTCCCAACTGCGGCGACCGTGACAGGACAGTTTGGTTAGGTTGGTGGGACAAGATGAATAAACTAACGCGAATAAGAGGCGTTGAACGTGTGGGCTTAATGGCCCGTCTACAACCAAACGCACCCGCTTGTCGGACTCGCAACTACGCAATAGCGTAATTTTGTCTGTCTACAATAGCTTACGCAAACACAATCGTATGTCGGAACTGTCGGGCCAGCTTGTCGGGAGGAGATGAACATTGTCCATCTCTTGCGTTTATGTAGTTGCGTTGGCTTGCGTTCAGCCAATCAAAAAACAAATATGGATGGACTACTAAAATCAAATAATATGAAGTTATTTGGTCTATGACAAAAACGTTTGGAAATGTATAGTAATTAATACAGGATTTTCAATTAAAATCATGTGTATTTAACCATTTAAATATTTTTTAAATGTTTATTTCTTATTTGAAAACATTAATATGAATTTGACTTTTATAGTCATGTTTACTGTTTGTTCCTATTGGTTGAAATTACGTTTTACGACTTTTCATTGTAGACAGTATATTTTGTATTTATTAAAAGCGTAATTACGAGTGCATTTGCGATTGCGTAGTTGCGAGTCCGACAAGCGGGTATGTTGGTTGTAGACTGGCCTTTACAAAGCTTGTAAATAATATAAGGGGCGAACCATCACAATGTCGTGATAGATCTACATGACTGACGGCGAATATTTTGTCACAAGAGAAGAAGTATGAATAATTGGTTGTGTCGGATGAATAAAAGAGTTGATAAGTCGGTAAGAAGAACGAAGTCGTCAACGGGGAATTGTGGTGGTGTAGAACTTTCAATATAAAGTTTCCCTAAGCTGGAACTCTGAAAGTTCAATGGAAAGTCTCAGAAGTGGCTTTGTTTCTAGAACCAGTTCTCTAAAATATATGAGGGCTCTAATTTGGCACCAGAAGACAAGTTCTAGTGCGTTCTAAAGGCCTCTTGGGCAGATACTAAAGCCAGAGATTTGGTGGAGAGTTACCCACCTACTAGAAACAAGCAATTGAAAGTTTGAAATAAAGGTATGTCAAGTCAGATTTATTAATCGAATTATATGTGAGAAAGTTATTAAAGCTGGCCATATCCAACGCGGTAGAATCTCGCCTTTGCAAAAAGTAACCCCGTGGCTTCTTTGGTGCTGACTGACAGCTCACAGCCGACTTCTGACAGTCAACCTTTAGGTATATACCTAAATTTTGACTGTTAGAAACGACAGCTACTAAACACATGTTTTTGCAGATCATTTGGTTTGGCGTAGGGATACATAATTTGGTCTGGTAACTTTTCAAAGCCGTCAGCTGTCAGCAGTGAGTTGTCAGTCAGCATCAAAGAAACTCTGGGGCTACTGTATGTATGATAAGTTAGAATCAGCCTCGAGAGCACTAGATTCCTTAGAGATCACGGTAGAGAAATGTGCACCAGTTTTATATCCGCTTGTTGAAAGTAGTTCATCCGGAAGATGTTCTAAGAGTGTACAGGTGTAAAAGACAACAATCAGTTGATCAAGAAAGTATATTAAACCATTTGTTAGAGTTTATAGACACATTCATTGAATCGGATGAAAGAATAAATATGGCTATGGCAGGTTTCGGTGTAAAGAATAAATCCAATAAAGCTCGACAAGTGAAGATGATTGAAAACGCCAATTTACCCACTATTGCTGCATAGTTAGCCAGCGATAATGCCCAAATGCCTAGAAGAAATGTCTGTGTATTTTGTGAAAAAAGCACATCCTTGAAACTCAGCTCAGAAACTGTTGTATTTTTAAAATTATATTTAAAATAAAAGCGTTTTATATTTAATAGTACTACATCTTTTCAATGATAAATTATTTAATATCTCAAATAGTTAGGTATATATGATCAAATTTAGAAATTTATCCTTATGTAAAGTGCCCTTAAAGTCGTGCTTTATGGAAAAATTACAGTTGCCATTTTGTTTATAATGTTAAACAATGTTTATATACAAAATTTAACTAAAGCCGTTAAATTGGATTTGGAGAAAATCGTTTTTTCTCTTTTTGCCCTTCATTAAACTATTCTTACTTTTAGAGTTAAATATATAATTCCAAAAAACTCCTTGGGGGAAATTTATGAAAACCAAGTTTTAGGCCAATCGGTAAATTAGTTTCGGCTCTATTATTAGAAACAGATAGATAGATGGCAATGTGAAAACCACCTTTTCTGTTTTCGGAGGTCATGAAACGTCGACAATCATAAAAATCTTGAATTCCATTTTTTTTACGATCATAATACTTCTCTCTTCGAGAGGTCGAGATAAATTTAAAACACCCTTAAAGTAATTTAACAACAGGTTTTTTTTCCCCCAGTGAAATCAATTTTTAAATGAAGGTCTTCAGTTCGTGTATGATTGTTTCTAAAAGTAGACCTTACATTCTTGAGTTTAAGCTCTTGTTTATTGACTGCTGACAGTTTGAATGGAGGTTCATTGGCCAATACCCGCGTCTCATGGTCAAACAACTAGATACACGATATAGTTCAGGCTAACCATAACAACAATATTTACAAACACGTGCTTATGAAAGGGTTGTTATTACTTTTTGATAAGTTGTGCTACGCTTCGAAATGTTGAAGTCTCAACTCAAATCTCCATCGCTTCCATCACGGCACCCACAGTAATCTTGGCAACTTCAAAACGTTTCGAAGGAAGAATAAATATTCAATATATCATAAACAGATTTGAAATATTTCACTAAATATCACTTATTTCAACACTAAACCAGTTTTTAGGAGCGCAACTTACTAAACAGTATTTTAACATACACTAATCATTAAATTAAATATATAATATAATCAGGGTTTAACTTAAAAATTAAAATTAGTATTTGACTTTGACTTTGCATCAAATGTTTCAAGTTCCACTTTACATCTAAAAATGACCCTTGCACACCACTAAAAAGGTATATTCACTATTTTCATTCAGGGGGTCCAAAATATTTATAAATTATCCGTGACTTTTTTATTTTGTTTTTTAAAAACCCTTTATACACTTTTGATTAGCAAATAATATTTTTGGGAAACTTCTTTTAAATATGATTGTATTTTTTATTTGTTCATGAAACTATTTGATTAGATTTTAACCAGTTCTTGTTTTAGAACAATCATTTTTTGATTCAAAGAGCTCTCTCTAATGGTTACAAAACAAAATTTATTTTATCACCATTTGTTTACTACTTGTTTAGGTTATACGCATATGTACTAATTACGCTAGGAAGTTAAGGGTTAGGAAGGTTATATCTCGAAGAAGTGTACCCACATTTGCGTGGAAGGAGAGTGGATGTTTTTTAAACACACTCAGTACACCTAACCAAGATTCAAACACCGATCTTTCTCTCATCAGCGGTCTAGTCTAACATGAGCGTGACGAATTAGATCACGTGACCACTGAAGCAGGCAAAAAACTAAAATTAAAATGTTAAAAATATTCTGAGCTCACCTGAATTCCCTTAAGGTGATAGTGTAGAGAAGGCGAATCAATTCTCCAAATGGTGATACAAACATTTGTTCAATATCTGTCAAGGGTCTCCTGGAATTAATTGACCTTTTTTTTCTCTCTTGATTAAAAATGTTTGTCATCTAATTACTAGTTCCGCTATAATCATGACAGATATTCAACAACAGTTGATATCACTACTTTTATAAAATAAAACTAAACGCATCTACTGAGGGGTAGAGATGTGAGAAGAAAAATTTTACCTATATTTTCCCCCGAAAATTTTCCATATTTATTTCTGTAAAATAATGTCAACTGATTAACTAATTTATTCGATATATAGATATCCCAAACGTCAACATTTATACTTATTAACTTCTCCTAAGGACTTAGACACCAGAAACATTGTCAAACGAGCTTTGGTGACCACACGGTCTAACGCGCTACTCTCGGAATAGACTAGAATGCCGATGACAAGGAGATCGTAGTTCGATACTGGTCGGTTGCACTGAGGGCTGTTTTTCTCAAAGAGTTTTCCACTCTCACGTTTGCAATTCCTCCAAATTAAACCTTCCTCACCCCTAACACATTAAAATAATTAGCGCATAGGCGTATAACCCGAATGGGTAGTAGGACACGGTGATAAGAAAAGTAATAAAGATACAAATGAATTTCGAGAATTTGTAGACCCGTTATGTTTATAAATAATACTTCAATTTTTTACCCGCCTCGGTGGCGTACTTGGCTAACACGCTTGTCGTGTCGAGCTCGACTGCTGAGGACGGGGAGATCGAGGTTCGAATCTCGGTCGGGTGAACTGGGGGGGGGGTCCTAAATGGTTTTCCACGCTCCCTCCACGCAAATAGGGGTTCACTTCCTTTAATTCAACCTTCCCGATTCCTAATCCACTAGAGTAATTAGTACTTAAAGCGTATAACCCGAACTGGTAGTAAGACGTGGTGATAAATATAATTATTATTCAATTTTTTGTCATCAATAAGTTAGTAATTAAAATAATTTTAAGGTTTGCCTGACATTTGTCTCCCCACTATCTTCCGTGCTTCCATAATTCACCTATCAGGAAAAATACCCATGGTAACAGTTGGGAATCGATCCCAGGACCCCTAGGTTCGTAGCCAGACGCACTGACCACTATACCACGCGTTCCATCTTTGTTTGTGAGGAGTATTCTAGCAGCCTCGGGGAAGGTAACATACTTGCAGCCACGGCCTCCAGTCTCTTGATAGGAGCCTTCCAAGTTGTCACAAACAAGGCCATGTTAGCTGTCCTAAATTTGTCTCAGATACCAACACTACACGTAACTTAAGAGTCTGTTTTTGTTTAATAATGACAGGCCACTTAAGTGCACGTAGATATTACGCAAAACCAATTGGATTGATAGTTAAGTCGTTATAAGATTGACTAACGGGAAAAAATCGCATCAGTGGTCGCATGGTCTAAGACATTAATTACTCTCGTGTTTGGCTAGATTACCGGTTAGGTGGAGATTGAGGTTTGAATCCGTGTTGGGTGTTCCGAGGGTGCTTTTTTTTTCCTGAATGGTTTTTCCGTTACACCTCCAAGCAATTGTGTTGCTTGAATGGGCATTAAAACATGGCAAAAAAAAAATCTAATATAAAATATATATATAAAGCACACCTTCCATAAATGTTAAGTGGCTTGGCAGTTTTAATATAAAAAGCGTATAACCCGAATGGGTAGTAAGACGCGGTGCTAAATATTATTATTATTATTTTAATATAAACACATTTTTCTGTTCAAAATAAATCAAATATATCTCTAGTAGAAACATGTAGTTTAACTTTCTTCACATGGTGACCTCAACAATATTGTTGAATATCTACCAAGAGTGTCCTGGAATTTAATGGCAACTTTTCCTCTTCGTTTAAAAGGTTTGTCCTCTAATGCCACGATATTCTTGACAGATATTCAACAATTGTTGATATCACCCACCACGAGTAGAAAATTAAACTCTATTTTTCTTTTGAAGCAACATTTTATTTATTTTGTCCAAAAAAAGTTTTACCATAAAAACTGTATAAAAAACACCGCTCTTTTCCCCTGTATCCTTCCACCCTACCTTAATGACAAAAACTATAGCTTAGGTACAAATTATTGTCTACCTACAATGAGTGTCAACAGTTTTTGTACTCTACACTCCATTAACCAAGAAAGGTAGCAGTCCTAACTTGACGTATTACACTATGACATTATTTTTAAAGCTGCACAATAGTATGCCTACGCAAGGTAATCTTGGTACCTTTAAGGGTAAGTGAAAGCTACTACTGCTTGTCTGGACTTTCCATGTGCTTAGACTAATGTGCAGAGATTAGGAAAGTTACATTTAGAGGAAGTTTACCCACATAGGCGTTTTTGGAAAGTGGAAAACATCGACAAATTGTTTTTATCGAATATATATATTTGCTAGGTGGACGAATAAAAAACATTTTGTAATAAAGTTTAAAGGTGACTGTGGACTGATTAGAGTCTATATCAGTAGGCTCATAATTTTTAGAAAAATCCTAAGTTAATGTGAACAGACTATCTCAATATTGTTGTCAGAAAAGTCCAAAGCTACTATGAGTAGACTAAATTAATATTGTTGTCAGAAAATTCCAAAGCTACTATGAGTAGACTATATCAATATTGTTGTCAGAAAAGTCCAAAACTACTATGAGTAGACTATATCAATATTGTTGTCAAAAAAGTCCAACGCTACCATGTGTAGACTATATCAATATTGTTGTCAGAAAAGTCCAAAACTACTATGTGTAGACTATATCAATATTGTTGTCAGAAAAGTCCAAAACTACTATGAGTAGACTATATCAATATTGTTGTCAGAAAAGTCCAACGCTACCATGTGTAGACTATATCTATATTGTTGTCAGAAAAGTCCAAAACTACTATGTGTAGACTATATCAATATTGTTGTCATGAAATGCAAAAGGTATTGTGTACGAACCATACCAATATTTTTGTTTTCTGGTAAGATCAGGAAGGCCATTTGTTGATGGTATTGTTTCCATGTGTGTCACAGACTGATGTTGGCAGCGCTGTTGGCTGTGGCGGCGGCTAGACCAGCGTCCAAAGAAGAGACTGAGTACGACTACGAGGAGGACGTTCAAGAAGCGGCGCCACCCCCACCGCCTCCGAAAGCCGTGGGCGGACGTCTGTCCCTGCTCAACAGCAGGACAGCACGTGGTCCCTCCCCCCTCGTGAGCGGAAGGGGGGCGAAGGCGCAGCAGGTCACCTCCAAAGCACCCGAGCCGGCGCCGGAAGCCGTGAGTTGACTTGTTTATTGATATTATATTTTCTTAATCGTGAGTCCACTTTTTTTTTTTCCTAGCGCCACGACTTACTGCACACTTGGGTTGTACGCATATGCACTAACTACTCTCAAGTGTTCGGGATGAGGAGGGTTTAATTTAGAGGACGTGCAATCATGTTTATGTAGGGGGAGAGTGACAAAGTAGACTATGTGGTATAAGTCCTCAATACAATAATATTTGGCACCGCGTCTTACTACCCGTTCGGGTTATACTCTTTAAGTACTAATTACTCTTATGGATTAGGAATTGGGAAGGTTAAATTAGAGGAAGTGAACCCGCATTTGCGTGGAGTGAGAGTGGAAAACCATTTAGGAAAAACCACCCCAGTTCACCCGACCGAGATTCGAACCTCGATCTCCCCATCCTCAGCAGTCGAGCTCAACACGACAAGCGCGTTAGCCAACTACGCCACCGGGGCGGGTTCCTCAATACACCCAACTGGAATTTGAACCCCTGTATCTCCACTATCGAGAGTGAGAGTGATGACTAGAGCCATTTGACTAGCATGGGGTCCACTGTGTTGTTAATGGCGGGGTGGAGGTGGATAAACTACTATTACTTTTGAGTGGATGAACATATATTTCAGATTATAATCACGACGGAAGTTTTCAAATTATTGTGTTGCGTCGGGACACAAATCGTCACAAAGTGACACACACTAGTTTAACATCATGGTCTAAGGGATCACTTTCGAAATAAACTGGACTCCCGATGGTGGCGATTAGGGATTCAAATCCTGGTTGGGTTTACTGAGGGTGGTTTTTTCCTTAATCGTTTTCCCTTCTCCTTCCACAAAAATGCGAGTACACCTCCTCTAAATTCAACCTTCCTCTTCCTTAAAGCATTAGAGTAATTAGCATATATACGTATATTTAAATAACCAAGCTATTATATATTTTTAACTACGGTTGTGGCCGCATTTAAATATCATAATCTTTAATTTGAAAAATGACACCTAGACGTGGGAATAGAACCCTGGACCTTTGGCTTAGTATGCCAATGTTCTAACCACTGAGATATTAAGGAATCTTCCCGTATTGGTGGCCTGGTGGTCTTGGGGGGTAAGGTGTTGTTGGACTTCTGTGCTGGCGGCCGGGGTTCAATCCTCGGTCCCGGCACAGATTTATCTGATTACCAAACCCTTCCTTCACCTCTGACAAGACATCTTGTGAATGTGGGGAATGCCAGGCCTCCACCGTGGTTCGGATTCCACGTTAAACTGTAGGTCCTTCATTTCATCTCACAATCACCCTACCATTACACATTAGCGTAAGTGCGTACAACCCGAACGGGTAGTAAGACGCGGTGCTAATAATAATAATAATAATAATACTTCCCGTATTCCGGACCATTCGTCCTCATATTTTTAAGGCACATATGTGTACAGCTCGAACGGGTAGTAGGACGTGGTGCTAGAAAATAAATGAAACCTTGTCAATATGGTAGGAAATTAACCTTAACTTATTGGCCCCTTCATTATGGGTCAGGGGTTGGGATCTCTCCCCAGAATAAAGTCAACCTAATATTCACCCCCAGGCTGAAGAGGTGGTGTACGATGATGAACCTTTAGAGGGGGAGGAAGTGGCAGAAGACCTCACGACGACCACAGAGACGCCCAAGAAGAACATCATCCGAGGCGGTGTCCGTCCCTTCAGAAGCAACGACGACCTCCTGGCGGCGCTCAAGAGGAGGAGGCAACAAATGGTGAGGCCGAAAATTCAGATTTGTTTAATTGGTTTTCATAAACTTATCTCGGTTAATAACGCGTGTACCCGCCTCGGTGGCGTAGTTGGCTAACGCGCTAGTCGTGTTGAGCTCGACCGCTGAGGACGGGGAGATCGAGGTTCGAATCTCGGTCGGGTGAACTGGGGTGGTTTTTCCTAAAATGGTTTTCCACTCCCCCTCCACGCAAATGCGGGTTCACTTCCTCTAATTCAACCTTCTCATTTCCTAATCCACTATTGTAGTTAGTACTTAAAGCGTATAGCCCGAACGGGTAGTAATACGCGGTGCTAAATAATAATAATAATAATGCGTGTATCTTATAATAAGCTAAGATCACCGAGATCGATTCCAGGCAGCGCGGAAAAATAACCCATTATTAACTTTAGGGTTCTCCCTTTCAAAGTGATGATTTGACGGCTGGGAGCCTGGTTTATGTGTCCTTATAGGTTAAGTTAGTTTATAAAATATGGGTTATTATGACTGGCTGGCTCGGAAATGCGCTTATATGATGATAGGAAGGTGATATTCTAATGTGAAGAATACATGTAGATCCAGACATACGGAGTGATACCCAGAGTAAAGCATTATAATTAGCCAAGCCTCCACCGTGGTTCGGATTCCACGTT
Source organism: Timema douglasi (assembly GCA_901482245.1). Lineage (NCBI taxonomy): Eukaryota > Metazoa > Arthropoda > Insecta > Phasmatodea > Timematidae > Timema > Timema douglasi. The sequence goes on along the minus strand of CABEEJ010003067.1, from coordinate 26,721 downwards.
AAACTGTAGGTCCTTCATTTCATCTCACAATCACCCTACCATTACACATTAGCGTAAGTGCGAAACCCCCGAACGGGTAGTAAGACTCGGTGCTAATAATAATAATAATAATAATAATAATAATAACATTATAATTACTTAGAAGTAGTAAATGATGAGAAGCTAGCCTGATAAAAAAAGTATTATCTTGTATACAAAAATTGTATTGTTGTTTAAAGCATATTTATAAAATCAAAAACATGGTCTACTACCAAGTAACCATATGTGAGTCATTAGTGCTGTCACACGTTGATACACTTCAAAACTCCTCCTTAACAATAAAAGCTTAAAACAGAAAAAAATTAAAATCCTAAACTCGCGCCCAAGATTTATTTTTAAACCCAAAAAAATACTTATGACCACATTAGCAAGTACCTACCTAAAAAATTTAAAGTGGCTCAATATGAAAAATGTATGTCTTTTAAATATTAGTTCAGGGCTGTATAATATTATAACATCAAATTATCCGTATTATCTCTTCTCAGAAGTGACTAAGATATCTTCCATCCATTCATAGCTTTAAAGCACAGATTAGAGCGGCGTCTTTACATTATCTGACCGCCATCCAAACCTCACGTTACTAATAACAAGTGTTTTGGTTTCCCTCCAGGGCAGCCACGTTGTGTCCACATATCCGACGCCCGCGCCCACCACCTCCAGTAACCAGGAGACACCCACCAAGCCTCGGAGCATCAGTAACAACAACAGCAGCAGCAGTAGGAGACGATTCACCAACAACAAGGCATCAGCCGCAGCCGGCTCGTCGTCCGACCCCGTAGTGGCACCTTCAGAGGACAGCCAGCGCCGCACCGCGGTGGGAACCGGAACTACCAGGAGGTTCTCCGGCCGTTCCAAGGCCGTTACACAGAAGTTGGACGACAATGTTGAAGTCACCGAGGAAAGCGTTGCCAAACCAAAGGCCTTCAGAGGAGGAAGGAGGTTATAAAGTAAGAAATAAAGAAAAAGAGACAGAATTGATTTTTACGATCGTGTTTGGGCAGTGAAAAAAATATTGCGGCCTCGTGGACCTTGATTTAGTGGCGTTAAAATGGCCGATTGAAAAGTGTGGACTGAATGTGATATTTTCTTAGGTACGCCTGCTGCTGCGACAGTGGAAATAAATTCATTCCTTAGCCATTAAAAAAATGTGTCAGAATAATTATTAAAGCTTATTTCATAAGTAGTCTAAAACAAAACATTCTGAATAAACTATTAGACACGTCTAATCAATGTTATTAAAATCTTATTCAATCAGATATTTTATAAAGAGTTGACGTAACAGAAATCTTTGATTTGAAAAAAAAATCTCTTCAAATAGATATGACTTAGTTACTGAATCTATAAGTCATAAAAATACGATTTTTTTTTAGCAACATCATAATAAATACATTCCATTGGCATTAAAATGTTTACAGTGTTATAATTATTTATCAAATTTATATAGAGATTTGTAAATAAATTTTCTGAAAACCCCTTATTTGGCAATGCTTTATTTATTATTTTATTTATTTGTCACCCTCTTCTGTGGCTGCATAGTCTAAAGTGTTTCTCTTTCAATAAGCATCATATTTAGACGTTGATGACGCTGGTGAAAACGCATTAAGCGCTGATGTGGCAACATTTTGAAACTTTAGATAAACATGATACACGTACACTAGTACAGAAGCGGATTTACACTATAGACCCACTAGGCACGGGCTTAAGGGCGGCGGCACATTTTTGGATTACATTATTTTTATACTTTGTTTTTAATAATTATGTTTATGGCGTGTGCACGCCTGATTTTCTTTCGTAGAAATATTTTCTCGAATATTAACTTCCGCTTGCCCCCCCCCCCNCCCCCCCCCCAACATCTCTTTACTCCGAAACCTCCTAAGGCCCTTGAAAAAATGGGGTAGAGGGGACGAATATTATAATTGTACCTAGGGGCGCAAAATTTTTAAATCCGCCACTGAGTAATGTAATAGATATGAACAAAATAATAATTAAATATCGTTTCCAAAAGGTTAAGGTATTATTCACATAAATCCTTCAATAAGGGATTAGGTTAATTTATGTTAAGTCATGTAACCGAATTAACTGAAATTCAAGATAGAAATTCAACATATTTAAAATCGTAAGTTCTAAAGCAGGCATGTGTTGGTTTGACCCCATCTTCTTTCAACAAACAATAATCACTAGACAAAATTGATGTTAGCCTATACTAAATCGTTATATTTCATTTGTAGTTGTTTTTACAAGTTAATACATCCATAATTTTCAAAATGCCAACAAAATCTAGGTTAGGTTAGGAATAGTTACATTCTAGGCTTGCATATTATATACCACTGTGTCATCATTATGTTATTATGTTTAGTGTAAAAAGCATTGACAAGTTCTTGTTGCACAAAGTAGGGCTACGTTATGTACTTCAAAGTAGTAAGTCCTAGCTGATGTGAAATGACAAATATACTTTTATTATTTATCGTTCGGCCCGTAATAGACACAGATTTGAGGCATCCAGTTCCAAAACCTTCCTTATACACAAAAGTATGTTTTGAGTAAAACATGAAAAACAAATATTGCATTTTATACACAAAACATGGCCTTAGTTTTGTAATTAAATGAAAGTTTTATTTTCTTCGTTTACGAGTATATTCACATGATCAGATTGGGGAAAATTTGAAATAAGAATAATAAGTACATCTTAGACTCTGTAATAATCTAATATATTGTTTTGGATAAGGTTCGTTCTGGAACAAAACCATAAAGATATTACGTTTTGAAAACAAACCTATTGGTAAGAGCTGTTTGGGAACAAAAATATTGCTGACTGGTTCAATTTTTCTTTTAAGCGAATGTGTAAGGACTTTGTAGATTTACGTTTAAATGAAGCAAAGGGAAAATTAAGATAAAAGTGTTTGGTTTTATTAAAATAGGACAATTAATATTTTCCAAATTACTGAACTGCTCCTAACATATGGTATGTCAAAAAACTACGTATAGTAAAATATTTATTATTAGTTAAAAAATTACTCTTTGAAAGCAAGCAAGCATGCAAACAAGCAAATTACGTTACAATTTTTCACTTTAAATACGCATGTCTTCGTCATCACTAATGATAAGACCTCCAATAATAATAATTCATTTTCGTTTTCTTCCTCAGGCAATTCGTCCATTTGATGGTTAAGGTCAATGACATATCTGTAGTAGTTAGAGTTATCCATTGTTCGCCAATCATCTCCTAAATGTTTTTAAAATCATTTATCAACATCTTTCTTCTTTCACACGATTTTGAATTCTTCTTTCACACGATTTTGAATTTGTAGTACAGTTAGGTCTAACATATTTGGTAATGAATCAAATAGTCAACGCTATTATTTATGCTTTTTAGTGAGGATTACTCCATCTAGATATCATATTCTGAGAATTGAAAAATGACACCTGGACACTACCGAGTCGAAGGTGGCTGTGTTATCTGATAGCTCGTGATCTTAATAATAGATAACACATTTGTAGCCGACGATTTGAGCACATTAATCAAAGACTCTGCCTTAAAATATGAGTGAAGAATGACCCTGAGCACGGGACGAATCCTGGATAGCTCAGTGGGTAGAGATTTGGCGTACTAAGCCAAAGGTCCCGGGTTCGATTCCCGTGTCAATTTTCAGATTATTTGGTAATGTCATTCTTCTTTTTGTTATGGTTGTTGTTGTATCTAAATCTAATTTATAGCTAACCACACCTTTTACCAATATCTTTCCTAGGGATTTTCTTTTTCCAAACAAATCCTTTTTGTTGGGGCAAATTTGAAGTGCCATTGTCCATGTGGCCTTACGACTTCAGATACTGATGATTTCCAGTCATATAGTTGGAGTTCTTTGTCAAATTCTTTAACAGTTGAAAACTGAAAAAATATTTCAATATATTCCTGAAGTTGAATTATGGTGTCTAGATTTTTTGGAACTTTTTCTATCCTGTCGAAGACACGATCAGGGGGCAAGAATGAATGCCCTACAACAGAATATATGGTTTTTATTGATTGTATGCGAGTTGCAGTCGGAGTTGTCAACCATTTTTGAAGCATTCCAACTATTACCATGTATATTTTTTATTTTGGCCTTGGCGTTCATCTGCATAAATGTGTAGGTGATGGATGTCCTCAGCTATCTCAAGATTATTCAAGTACAGTAATTGTATACCAATGAAGAAATGTCATTAGATCCTTTTGCCCCATGCAATTCAAGCAATGAATATACTATCAATTAGTCTTTAGTCTTAAGTTGATGAAGATTGTCCCTTTCATACTTTGAAATTGTATTGATAAATCTTCCTTGAATATTGAGATGCTTTATCAGGCATCTTTGGCAATACTAATTCTTTTTTACAGTCATATGATATTTTTAGTATTCCCTCTGATCCATTTTTTAGCATTCTGTAGAAAGCTTTTGTGTTCAGCTTATGCATTTTTAATTTGGATAATGGACATGTGTTCTATCTTTTTTTGCTCTGGAGAATTTTTGCATAGGTATATTAAGCTTATGCACGATGAGCATGCGTTTATGACTGGGGTAATAAAGGTTAAATTGAAACTAGTAGTAAATAGGTTGTTTTTTTAAATTCCAATTTTACTTTAAAAGTGCATTGATCAATATTACAAACAAAATTGCTACTCTCAATTGACTTTAAGGGTTCCGATCTGATTCGTAAATTCTCATTTTTTGTATCATATCTTCGTAGATATTTGAGATATGAAATTACTTATTGTTGAAAATCTGTAGGTCTAGTTATAATAAAAATCTTTTATTTGAAATATATATTTATAAACCCTATATTTTTCAAGCAATACAAATATATGTATATTTTTTTTACTCTTTGAACAATAAAGGTAAAGTATTGGAACCGTAAAAAAAATCTAACCTGAGGTTTTGATGGATGGTGACGTTTCATGAACATCCGAACCCTAAAGAGTAGTTTTTGCAAATGCCGTATATCTGTGTGTCTGTCTAACCCTAGAATTAAGAGTAGTTAAATAAAGGGCGAAAGGAGAAAAATAGTTTTTTTTCTCAAAATCAAATCTAACGATTTTGATTAAAATTTGTGTCTATTCGTTGATTAAGATTATAAATAAATGGATATTTCCATTTTCCCATGAAAATGACTTTTAGGGTACTTTACAGGGGCGGGAATTTCCGTATCTCCGCAACTATTTAAGATACTAAATAATTTAACATTGCAAAATTGTAGTACTATTAAAAATAAAGAACTTTTACTTAAAATATATTTTTATAAAACCAATAATTTCTGAGCTATTGACAACTATATTAATACAGTTTTGTGAGCTTTAACTGTAAAGATATGTTACTTAAGTTTGATCAATAATTATCTGATGCCATAGAGGCATAGAGTAATTAAGTCTCTCAAAAAGTTCACGTTCTTTTTCTTTTAACCTCTTAGGTTAAGTGTTTGTACAGCAATAATCTATCTCTCATTTTAGACTTTTAAGTCAATATTTATATTTTTTTATTGGTCTAAGTCTATAAATGAGGAATTTAATAGCAATGCGATAACCATAAGATGTGAAACCTCTAATAAAATGTCAAACATTTTAACCGGAAGTTGAAATTTTAATACGAAGTGTTGACCCTTGGTGACCCAATATCGATATTTTTTATTGGTCTAAATATACAAGTGAAGACTTTATTTCTTTAAAAATAAATCTTAAAATTTAAAACCGGGAGTCAAAAAACGTGTTACATATGTATAACGCAATTTGTGCTGGAGCAGTTTGTTTTACAGAGGGCATCTGACCAACTCGTTGGTTGCCTGTAATGTGGGAAGTACTGTTGTTGTGACTTGAAGAATCTGTCCGCCTCTTTCCTTATAGTAACCGAATTGCAGTGAATCTAAAAGCTGCTGCTGCATAACTTTGGCTTGGCAACAAACCCAACTTTGTAACCGCAAGAGCTTGATGTGTGTTCAAGTGCTCCAAGCTAAGGTGGTAGCATTTTGCTTTCTATGACTTGTTTGCAGAACAGATGTCATCTTAGATCTGGTATACTATTAATGCAGAAACCCTTCGGACAGTACATAGAGCAAACAAACTTTTACAATTATTCATCTTTCACCTCCTGCGTTAGATTTCCTTCCACAAGTAGTTTCATCATTGCTCTGGGAAATTCAACATTAGCTTTCATGTATTGTTCAAACTATTTGGATATACCTATTTCTGAGAATCTTCCAACATTATCTGCTCGAGTGAATGAGTGAAATAGGTAAAGTTTGTACTTTATCTGTGCCTAAAGCTCTTCATAATGGACCTATATCAGCCATTCCTGATACCACTGAAAGCGAAGTCCTTTTGCAAAGATCTTCATAGTGTGCCAGGACAAGGACCAGGACAAGGACCAATACGTACGTATCGGGACTGAAGAAAATCATTTATGTGTCAGGATACTGGCGCGATGCCTCCGCTGCCAGGCAGATCATGAGCGTGTCAGCTTCTTCATGATTGTTATCTTCATAATGTACTTTTCTGTTGCTTCTAGTGTGACCTGATCCTGATCTGATGACTATGTCAGATGAGTTTTACTTGTAGTCGAGGATTGCTTTAGCAAGGTAATCTGTCAGGCCTGCTTTTGTTTTATCATGCGAAATAAATCTTGTAAGCGGGATACCTTTAATCATCGTATCATCTTCAATGTGATATTGTATGAGAAATTTTACTTTTCTTCGTTTTTCTCTTGTTTGCTCCCTAAGCGAAACAGGTTTGTATGTATCAAAGACCACAATAACATTACTGAAACCTGCTGTCAAACTTTCGAGCCTGTCAATGAAGCTATGTGCTACATCTCTTACTGTTGTGAGTGCCCCTGCTTTTATCGTCATTTTCTGGACAGTAACCATTCCATCAACAATGGCAATTTTCTGATTTGTGTATGATAATGGACACTCCACATTGTTTGTTGTAGTTTATTTCTGCCCCTTGTTTTCATTTGTATTTGCTAAGTTCTGCAAGTTGTGCATTAGTTTTGATTTGTCAGTGCATGGCAAAAATGATCCAACTGGAGCAAAAGTGCTCTTGGAGTCAATGTGAACTCAAAGTTACCGATTGTATTCTTTTGGTCAATGTCCCTGTTTTATCTGCTCAAAACCATCAAATGGCCGTATAGATTTTTGGTCTCTTTGAGGTCAACAGTTTGGTTACGAATCTTTAATGTTTATTGATTGCTGCCAGACGTATACATTTTGTTGTTTTGCTTTTGTACAGGTTCCCAAATACTGACATCGCCAGTGATGCATCCAGTGACATATAGTTCATAAAGATTATGTGTGATTTCATCTGCATTCAAATTATTCTGAACATACTCTTGTGATACACATGCATGTGTAAAGAAATTGTGCAATCAGTCGCATTCAACGGTAAAAGGATTTACATGATTCAATATTGCAACTTTGATTTTGACTGCAGCTTCATGTTGTTGTCTGACAACAGTGGATGTACATCATGGTGTCCTTTTTGTTTGTTATGTTGAAGCCCGAACTGACCTTTAAATTCAGCTGAGCCAAGAATAATCGCTGCCTAGCGTTTGCATGATTGAAAATGCCAATTAAGCCTGAATGGACCTTCATCATCCTGTTAAGCTGTTCACAAGCATGGTCTGCACCTATTGAGACAAAAGAGATGACTCTCTTTGTGACAGATATGTTGCCAAGTTCCTGTTTCCTCCATGTCACTGGATGTTTTGTCTTCATTTCATACATGTCAGCAATGTACCTTAGCCACTATCTCACCATTTCTGGAAGCTTCAACGAATATCAAGATTAATTCAACCAGGTGCATGTAATTCATCATTGTCTTAAACATGGGATTTGATTACTTATATTCTTCCCACTTTTCCAGTTCTTTAATAACAGCTGCATCAGACAGGATTTCTATAAGTGTATTATTTGCTATCTTTATGCATATTGATACATTATTTGCACAAAAAATTGTATTGATGCCAGCTTCCTGTATATCTTAAGTTGGCATCACACACGCTTCCTTTAGATGGGGCATTTATGTGAATAGCTGTTCCGCATCAAATTCGTACATATCCATGTATGTAGATATGTGTACACGGAGTGATCTCTAGTAGTGGCTGCACTTGAGGATCTGTCTAGTGGTAGCAGACCCATATAAACCTGCTTCAATCCATGCATGATCAATGCAAGAATTTTCCATTGAGGTTTCCAGAGCCCTCAGAAACGCCATTACAACGTTCAGCTCCCCAAGTCTCAGAACATCTTCGTTTTTCAAGTCTGCTCTTGCATCTACCAATTGAATTGCCTTCTCGTACAGTGGCTGGTCAAAATATATGACAGTTGGATGATCTTGACCAATGACTAAGTTTTTCAATTTAGATGATTGCAACATTACTGTCAGCATTGTATACCACTCATGTGCTACCTCTGGCAGTAGGGGCAAAGCACTTATCTGAGTTAGGGATTTGCAAGATGACATAAGTGATTTGAAGCCTGCACAGCCTGGAATCTTGCATTGAGATGTTGTTTCTTCTAAACTTGAGATAGCAGATACAATCATACAACCAAGAGTGCATACTTCGTATGATTCAGAAACACCGGTTGAGGACACTTGGAATTTTATTTCTCTCTTATACAACAGGGATTTCGGTTTATTACATGATTCGTTGGGTACATGATAAGGATTAACCGTAAGGTTCTTGGCATTAGTAAGTTCCATGTTCGACGTAATAGGCTGTGGTCAATGCTAGAAAGTACAATGTTCGCCTGACAGGTGTGAACTTATTCCATGGCCATGGCAAGAAAAGCCTTGAAGCTGTATACACTTTGACTTCTTAGAGCCCATAAATGGGAAAACCTATTTGATGACAATCTACGTTCATTCTAAGTGGCTAGAAATTTTCAAAATGTTGTCAGTGACTACAACGGCCACAATTCGAACCCTGATGGTCTTATTTGCCTAATTTGGATTACCATAGCTTATGGTATCAGATAATGGTAGTCAACTTATTCGTTCAAAATAATATACTGATTTTTGTGAGTTACTTGGCATAAGATATCGCTCTGCACCATATTCCCCACAAACCAATGGCCAAGCGGAAAATGGTGTTGGTTAGCTTAAACGAGCCATCAAGAGGGCCATTCTTGCTGGAAAAGATGTTCATATGGCCTTGACAGAGTTTCTAATGCATTATAGGTACACCCCTCAGCTAACCACTGGGGTTGCCCCAGTGATGTTGATGATGGGTAGAGATTTGCAAACACCATTGGATATCATAAACAATAGAACGAATGGTAAAAACAATCAAAGCATGGAGGAAATAAGGGCTCATGTATTTTATAAGTAAGGAATACAACGAAGATATTCTGGAAAAGGAAAATCATTTTTAATGTAAATGAAAGTGTTTTGGTCAAAGTTTTTAAACAAAACAAAGTTATTTGGGAAAATGCTATCATTCACAAGAGGTTGGATGAAAGACTATACTTAGTTAAGTTAGGCTCAGGAACTATAGTGAAAGGTCATTTGAGCCAAATGACTGCGGCATTACCTTGTAGCAGTCAGAATATATCATCTCCAGAAGAGTCCCGTTGGACCATGCCATACCCGCCTGATTCTCTTATTCATAGAGGGGGAAAGGGGGGGACACATCGGTACTGAGGATCACTTGGTATTGCCCACGCCCAGCCCCGTTATCATTGGTGATGGGTTGAGTCAAGAAATGAAGGGGGAATAATCAGGGACATTGGGAGGTGCACAACAGACAAATCCAGAAGACAGGTGGGACACAGGAGCAAGACAACGGGAGGCTGTGGAAGAAAGACCGCGACGGCCCATTTGACCAGAAGGCTCACATACTCACCATTCTAAGAGAAGACAGGAAGGAGGAGATATTGGAATGTTCAGTGATTGGATCTTAACTTTAATACCTTTAGCATTGCTGAGATATCTGTAATCCATGACATGGTAAAACATATATTGATGATAATTATTGTGTTTGGGAGCAGGGAACTAGGAACTTGTGTTTAAATATAATGATTTATTGATGTCATGTAAAATAAATAGTTCAGCAGGCTATGCTACAAGAAGCTATAAAACTAAACTAATTTAGAAACATTACAGCTTTCGTAATACAAAACACTATCTCCACGATACAAGTACCGTATGTAATGTATTCCTACAATAAATTGTCACGTTGATGACGAACATTGAAAGGGTTCACTTGGTGATCAAATGATTTAAGGCAAGATTCAGCCATCTACGGCCCACCGACTGGTTTTATCTAGCCCACAAAATATTTATAAAACAAGTGTGTTCAATAAATATAATTAATAACTATTTGCTACATGAAAAATATAAAGTTGAACTTTTTTTAAAAAGATGTCCCAACAATTTTTGTTAAACCCATATGGCCCGCGATATCAAAAAAGTTGCAGACTCCTAGTCTCTGGAGTTACTCTTGCAATATACTGGACTGCCGATGAGAGGGAGATTGGGGTTCGAGCCTGGTTGGTTGCAATGAGCAAGGCCGTAGTCAGGGGAGGGTTTTGGAAATTTCACCCCCCTCCCCGAAATTTTATGAACCAAATATATATGGCTTTATTTATGGGTCAAACGATATCAAAATTAAGGTACAACTACAAATTAGGGGGCTGTGTTACCATAAAAAGCACTTCAGAACGCTTCTAGAAGCGTTTAATATTTTGAATTTTGTCTAGCCTTCGGCAGTTAAGGTATGATGTTGCAATAAAAAAAACACTTCAGATAGCTTCTATAGGTGTTTAATATTCATAAGTTTTCCTTGCCTTCAACAGTTAGGGGGCTATGTTACTATAAAACACTTTAAAGAGCTAGAGGTGTTTAAATAATATATAGATGTTTCCTAGCCTCCTGCAGTTAGGGGATTCTGTTACCATAAAAAAACACTTTAGAGAGCTTATAGGGCTGTTTAATATCTATGATTTGTTCTAACCTTGGGAAATTAGGGGGTATTGTTGCCATAAAAAAAACACTTCAGATAGCTTCTATAAGTGTTTAATATCTATGATTTTTTTTCTCTCCTCCATTATTGGGGGATGTGCCCCCACCAACATCCCCCCCCCCTCCCCCAAAATTATTATCTGGCTACGGCCTTGGAAATGAGAATGGTTTTTCGTAAATATTCTTCACTATCATTTCACACAAATGTGGGTGTACTGCCTCTAAAATCAACCATCCCCATCCCTAACACATTCGCGTAATTAGTGCTTATGCCTATAAACCAAACTGGCAGTAAGTAGACGTGATGCTAAAAAAAATTAGGCTGGAAGTAGTTTTGTATTTATAGACTGTGACCAAAAAGAGCAGGTAAAAGGAACAGTTGCAGTGGTGGAAAAGTAGCAGATTGCTCCTGCTCCACTAAAGGAGCAGTTTTCCCCATCCCTACGATGTTGCAGACATAAGACATTACAATTTACAATACACAGCCACAGATAATAAGTCCTTAGGGTAACACCTCTGACGCTCAACTTGGTCCTGGATAGAGAGCGTAGTTCCTCACATAGCCGCAAGGCACTCTCATCACACAAATAAAATAACTCATACTTTCCAATAATAAAACACGTTATTTATTATTTTATTAATCAATTGTCATGCAGTTTATTATTTATTGCTCTGTAATGTATTTTTTTGGTGTTGTTCTTATTTTTTTAAATAACTCTGTCCTTTGTTTATCGTCATCACACAAGTTGAAGGCACCTATTTTCAAATCCCATTTTCTCCCATAACCAGCATTGGTGCCATGGATAGGGAATAATTTGTAGTATGCAACGATCTTTATATTATACGTAGCATGTATGTAATTTATCGCTCTCTATGAGAATATTTGTATTTTAGTATGGCGCTCTCCATCAGATAGTTTGCTGCTAATTCTAAACTAGTTTATTTTATTTTTCTCATGTTGGCTAGAAACGGTCACAAAATTGTGGCGCTCTTCTTATCTGCTCAAGTCAGAGATAACTGGTTCAAGTGCATGCTTAATAATTTGTTACAGACCTTACAGTCTTTTTTACTTTCTCTCTATCTTACAGTTAGAGAAAGTATGGTGATCGTAAAAAAAAATCGAACTCTAGATTTTGATGAATCTTGACGTTTCATGATTCCCTGAATCCGAAAAAGGGTTTTTGAATTTCGGTCTGTCTGTCTATACCTCCAACTAGAGCCTAAACTATTTTACCTATTGAGCTAAAACTTGATATCTAGGGTTTTCGTAGGGTTGCCCTGAGGGTTTTTGGAATTGGATATCTACTCTTAAAATTAAGGGTAGTTTACTGAAGGGCAATAAGAGAAAAATTCGATTTCCTCAAAATCGGCTCTAACGATTTTGATTAAATTTCATTTATAAACATTAATAAATATTCCAAACAAAATCGCTACTCTCAATATTTCGGCATAATAGCTTTAAGGGCTCCGGTCTGATGCGTAGATTAACATTTTTTATAATATCTCCAAAACTATTTGAGATATGAAATTACTTATCATTACAAATATGTATATATATTTATAATACAAATATTTTATTCGAAACATATTTTTATAAAATCAATAACTTTCAATCTATACGCAATTATATATATTTTTTAACTTTTTGGACATTTAAGTTTAAGTATTGCGGCCGTAAAAAAAACCTAACCTGAAATGTTGATGGATGTCGACGTCTCATGACCCCCTGAACCCTAAAAAATAGTCTTTGTGATGCCTTGTCTGTGTGTCTATTAAAACTTAAAATTAAGAGTAGTTTTATAAGGGGCGAAAAGAGAAAAAAAAGTTTTCTCCAAATCTGCTCCAACGATTTTGATTAAAATTCGTATCTAGGCGTTGATTAAGATTATAAATAAGCAGGCTATTTTCATTTTCCCATGAAAATAATTTTTAGGGTACTTTACAGAAGCGCTAATTTCCGAATCTCCACAACTATTTGAGATACTAAACAACTTATCATTGCAAAATTGTAGGACTATTAGAAATAAAAAAAACTTTTATTTGACATATATTTTTATAAAAGCAACAGTTTCTGAGATATTTGCAAATATATTAATACAATTTTGTGAGCTTTAGTTGTAAACATATACTACTTAAGTCTTAACGCAATAATTCTCCAATGCCATAGGGTAATTAAATATAAGTAAGTATCTAAAAAAAGTATGTTATTTTCCCTTAAACCTCTTAGGAGAAATGTTTGTACAGCAATTATCTATCTCCGTTTTAGACTCAATAGTCAATATTTACACTTTTTACTGGCCAAAATGTATAAATGAATAATTAAATATCAATGCAATGACTTGAAGATGTGCCACATCTAATAAAATGTTAAAATTTTAACCGGAAATTGAAATTTTAATGCGAAGTGTTGTACCCTTGTGGACCCAATATTAATCTTTTTTATTGGTCCAAACATACAAATGAGGATATTAATTCTTTAAAAATAAAAATATAAGATCTAAAACAGAAATATTGACGAATCTTGACGGCAATCTTGCCTTCTTAAATTATTCCGTTCAGAAATCTTACGAGTTTATAGAAAGAGAGAGAAAGTCTGTGCGGTGCGCCGTACCATTTTTTTGATTATATAGTAGATTGTTTGTAACGTACGGTACATGTTTGCTACCGATTTAAACTTTTGGATATTTTTATTAAAAAATATAGTATGATTTGAGACCAGCTGATTAAATAATATCACTATAGAAAACGTACAATTATCAATTTATTTACTACATGAAAAATGGGCTGTGTCTGAATAGGTATTAGTCCGTCTAAGAGCACTTGGAATCCAAGTGCACTTGAAAGTTGCAATGGTGGGAGTTATTTTTGATGGTGCCCGAATTCTCTTTTAGGTGTGTAATTTCACCCTGCACTTTACTAAAGTGCACATTCGACACTTAGTTAAAATAATGTTTATACTGACTTAAAATACAAAAATTGTTACCTAAATGGCTTTGTTATATTATTTGTATATTAAGGCCCCTACACAGACTCCATATTCATAGGTCCGTAGCCCGTAATAAATCGATGTCACAGTATCAGATAGCTCTGGCTACATAGTCCTTATCCGTAAGTTTTTACTCCAAAGAAGTTGCCCAACTTTAACTTTCTACGGACTACCAATCACAGCCGAGTAAATATGTGCATGCGCAAATAAAAGAACTAATGGAACCATAAACAAAATGAAATAATGTCTTCACTTGGAACTATTTCAGAAACATTTTTCTAAAAATCTAATCACCTCAGGAAGATTGGCTTCTAGGAACATGTTTTCTTGGAAATACCAAGTTCTTATAAATATTGGCTTTGTTTTTGTAGGCCTCACACCCCTATTATTAAAAATATTAAAAGTGCTTGTTTTGTTTTCATCCAAAATACTAGTACATCTGTTTTGCATTTTCAGGCTATTGCAAACAGTTATTTATTTTAAATTTGATAGTTATTTCTTGATAGATATTTCTTGTGATTGGACTCATCCTAAATTTTAGTATATAGCCTACTGGAAGTTTTCTCAACAAAGTTATTTTTGGTTTCTTTCATTCTTATTTGATCAGCTGACTACTTTACGCTCACTCCTTGTTGTAGACGATTTTCTTTCAAACTTTTTGATTGGAGCAAGTTTCTTACTATCTCGTTGGTTGAAACGGTCACATAACTATGGATATTGTCTCTGTAATCGTGAGTAGAATTTCTTCTGGACCAAGAAATCGGAGTATGGACCTATGGATATGGAGTCTGTGTCGGGGCCTTTGCATGTGCTTATTGACTATATCTCTTTCTGTAGAGTGAAAATCTCTTTTTAAAGCAAAAATATATTTCAAAAATAGGTAGGCCTATAAGTAAAACTAAAAATAGAACTACTACTTAATAAATATAATAAGATTAATAACAGATATATTTAACAATTAGGGTAAGGTGTCAGACTTCTGTGCTGGCGTCCGAGGTTCAATCCTCGGTCCCGGCACAGATTTATCTGATTGCCCAACCCTTCCTTCACCTCTGACATGATGTGTATTAATCACAACGTGTGAATGTGGGGAATACCAGGCCTCCACCATGGTTTGGATCCCACATTTAACTGTAGGTCCTCCATTTCATATCACAATCACCCTACCATTACACATTAGCGTAAGTGCGTATAACCTGAACGGTTAGTAAGACGCGGGGCTAATAATAATAATAATAATAAAAACTATTTATTAATACCTACATAATATGTATTAATAATTAAGTAGGCCTAATATAAATATGTAGAAATTTACATGTTATTTGGTAATCAGTAGTCACTGTATTTTTGCGTGGACCGTTTGGGGCCGACTTAACTATTTATTGTAATTATTCTCGATTATTTGAAAAATATTTGGAATGTCTCAAAACAAGAGATCTTCCATGTTTAAGTAAATTCATTTTTAAGCTGTGTATTTATGCTTTGAAACAATATTAATATTATTGTAGTTAAAAACTTCACAAACTTGCTCCTCTTTATAAAACTTATGATAGACGATTCTTTTGGTGGTTGTCTAGCAAATAATAGCAGGCATAAACCATAAATTAAATTTCTAAATGTATATTTTTACTTTTATCATCACAGCTCCCCATACCATAATTTTAGCAATATTAATCTCACTTGTCTACTTGATTTTATTCGTTATAGGGACAGTAGAACAAACTTATAGACGAAACACTATCACAAATCAATCGAGGATAGCCCGATAGCCGGATTTCCGGTCACCTTCAGTGGCCGAGATAAACATTTGTGCGCGTATTACCTTCCATAGTTCCCGTAGTTTTGATTCTCCGGGTACGTTGCTACGCCCCTTGGTTGGGAGCCATTTGCTACGCCCCTACTGTTGGGCGCCATTTGTTATGTTCTTATAGCTAGTCCACGTTGGGCTGCCAATTAACACCTTACGTAATATTTTTGATGATAAATGCCCCACGTTTGGGAGTAATTTATAATATTACGGGATTTTTACTTGTTTAACTGTCCCGCGGTTGTCTCGTCTTTTGTTACGTTATAAAATAGCTATTACTCCCCGACATTGGGCCTCACCTTTTATGCTAGAAATTACTAATGTCAGATAGAGTTTGACATTGGTTTACTCAATGATAGTTATTGATACTTAGATAGAAAAATGACCATGTTGCACACAATCTAGACGAGCGCCTAACACACGTCCATCCGAGACAAAGACTGGTTTCACAGTCATCCCTGAGATTACACCAACCTTGATATAACCCAGTCCAATGGAACTTACCATAATGTTTAGTTCGTGAAAACGTATAGAAGCATATAGAATGGCTGAGAACCGGACACTGCCTCAAATTGAACGCCTACAATGCTCTGGGTTGTTTCAGAGCAGGAAGTTAATTTTAAAAGACTTTTACATTGTAATTTTTACTCAACTTTATGTTCAACACTGAAGTTAGTTACATTCGCAAATGCCTCCTAATTTCAGGGCGTAAACTTAACAACAAGAAATAGCTAGTAATTTTCTAGTTAAAATCTGCTAACTATGATATATGAATAATTTAGAAGAAGACGTGCTTTAAGCGCCAAGTAATAAAATATAAAATTCAAATAAAAATTATATATATAATTAAGATGAGAATATTGTCAATGCTTTTAAATATTCTTTAGGGTCAAATCAGGGACATTACAATGTAAGGCTGTAAGGTATCGGTTTATCTTGCTTGGTTGTTGATGCACATGAAGGAATTTATGTAGTAAAAATTCCTTTATTTAAATAAGCTTCCATGACTTCTTGTGATGTAAAAAGAAGCTTCTGCTCATATAAAAACATTTTATCTAATAGAAGAGCAACATTAAGTTCAGAGAATATTGAAAAGCACTTTATAATTCACTGTGCATCTAAACATGAAAAGTGCCAAACCTGAATTCTCATTTGGACATGTATGATCATTTAATTGAAAGTTTGTAGTATTTGTATGGTTTCTAGAATTGGTTATATATTGCCATTTATTTGAAGTCTATTTACTAGTGGGCAATTTCTTGGTGTGAAACAAACTAATAATGAAATACAACTAGCTCAAAAATTAACTGTATGTAGGTATATTTAGAAAAGAGATTTTCTATTAATTCCTTCAAAAATTTGCAGATATAAAATTACATTTTGTTCAATAATATATGTATTTATTATAAATGAGGATAACTAAAGTTTGATCGATGTTACATATTTTGGCATTATTACATATTTTACTAACTATTTTCACATTATTACATATTTTAACAGATTTTGATAAATATTTATGCACATATTTTGTAGATTAATATTACATACAATCCAGGCTCTAGCGATAGTGCAATCTTAAACATTGTTGCGTGAAGCGCACACATTAACTACAATAACCTGATAATCAATGGCAAAAACGTCTTCTTATACTAATAAGCATGAGATACAAACGGTTCAATGGCAACAATGCCGTCTTAAATATTGTTGCGTGAAGCGCAAGCATTAACTATACCGACATGATAATCACTGGTCAAAAATGCCCCCTTAAACTAATAATCATGAAGTGCTCACGATTCAATGGCGATAACACCATCCTAAACCTTTTTGCCTGAAGCGCATGACATAACTTTATCTAACCCCATCCTCCCAGTCGTCTAGGAGGAAGAGTGTCCTTACCAAACAAAAACCAGCACATATATAGTGGCAGAAAACTTCTAAGTCTTCTTCAGATACCAACTTGCCCATAAAAGGTAATGAATCCTCTTACCAGGTTTGAACCATCGCTTCTTCTATCACGTAGAAAAAGAGACCATTACTACTACATAATTATATAAGTTATAATTGATGAAGGATAGGGAAGGAAGATACATCACAGAAATATATAAGTTTAACAAACAAGTTTATTAAAAAGCAAACAAAAAGATGTAGCGTGTGAAAAGATGTTAATCAAATTAATTAATGATAACTGTATTCTGTTATCGAGGTAGAACACATTCAGTTGGACGAACAGATATTAACACTTTGTAGACAAGGAACCAACAAAAGTTAGATAGAACATTTAATTTAATTAATATCTAGAAATAGGGATCTTCGTTCTTACTCATACGAAGGAGCGTCTGCCTCAACTCATCGGCAGTAGGAAATAGGAAATCCAAATCAAATTAAGTTTCAGGCAATATACATAAATTTGTAGTTAAGACTTCGAAGCCCTTTAAAGTTAAAATTACAAATGTGGTAGGTTGTATAATAAAGCAAGTTAAAAACGCAAAAACATTTGATAAAATAAGATTTATAATATCAATAGTATTAGAGAAACATACCATCTACGCTTTTATAAACTTAAAAAGAGTATATGATAACAAGTAGAAGTTAAAAATGTCATTGGAGAATACCATCTGGTCAAATATGAACCTTCATCCTTAAAACATTTATATAACCACATATACAATATTTAGGGTGATAAATTAACGAAAATAACATTGGATAAGAATCAAAACAGACATAGAACGAATTAGGCAGGTGTAAACATTTGTAAGTATTAAGTACAATTTTATTACTCCTTACTTACCAATCTTTAGAATGTTTTCTAAAATGATGAATATACATAAAGGCAACCTAGTCTGGCTAATACCAGACTAATACCTGAGTGGTCTAATCATTAACGATAGTGAAACAATTGAAAATAGAAACATAGTACCAAATCCTCTATTTTTGGAGTTATTAGGAAGATTATTATTTAATATACCTAGCTTGTGTTAACCCCCATAGAGAGTTAAGAACACCTAAGAATAATATCCTCTAAGAGGAGCTTCCATTTTACAAATAATAGATGGCTAACAATCAGGCATCTGCACAGTTATTTTACTATGAGTACTGCCAGGACAATCAATAATAAATGTATAGATTTAGCCATTACTAGAACACACAATAACTAGTACAAACTACCTGAAGGGGCAGGAACAAAGCATTATCCCCGAGGGCCATAACTTCAACCCAGTAGTGCTCTCACAGGTGGCACACCGCAAATAGCTACACAAACAGGGGGGCAATCGTGACTGAAATCAGTCACTGACCTAACTAGGTCCTAGAAGAAAACGTTAGCTGATATGATTGTTGCCATAAAGAGATCCTAAACATGATCAAAGTGTTTAGGGTTGCACAATCAGTTCCTGATAAATATATCAATGTCTTAAGGACATAGAAAAGTAAATCAGATTCATGGACTCAGTCAACACAATCACCTGGTCCACAGGGAATCCGTTATATAGCAACAAAACTGCTTCGGAATTGGACTACATCAGGAGATCTAAGGGGAAAGAGGGGAGGGGGAAAAGAGTAGAGTTGCAGAATTGCACCGATTTCTCACTTGCACTTTCAGAAGGTGTGGCGAGCAGAAACAATTATATTTCTTTTCTTCGATGTATGCCCTTTGATCAAAACGTGGAATTGTCCGTAGTGCTGGCATGGTCCACTGGGGCCATCTTCCTCGGAGCTTGGGAGTTTCCTGGCAACATAAATCCACCGTGAGTTAACACCTTCCACATCTTATTACAATATATTAGTTTGTTATCTTGTTTTAATTGTATTTATGGAATTTTAATATTAGATGTCATATCATATAAATGGCATGCTACAGGATGACAAGGAGCATCAAATATAATTTTTTAAATATTATATTTTACAAATCTTTTATAAAAAATATATTAGGCATATAGAACATTTTCTGGGTTCTAATAAAGCTAATGGGGAAACTTTAAACACGAGAAGCATTTAAAAATACAATTTTATTGTCCAGTATTAACAGAACATTTTCCTGTAACGCACAACATCTACACTTGTATGGTTTCTAAAACATGTGTATTTTCTTTTATTTAATGAAGCAACTTTTCATATAAGTTTCTCAATCGATTGGTAATTGTTTTTGGTATAGCTCTAGAGCTTCAATTTCAAGTTTTTAAAACAATCAGCTGTTATTTAAGGTGGCTCATATCCAGGGATTTTGAAAAAGTAATGATACTTTGATATCAATATATTTTTCTTGATACAATTTTTTTTACTCTTTATCTTTGTTTTGATACTTTTACCCACGTGTACACCTCTGTGGGTAAAGTGCTCGCCTCAGGACTCAATGTTCGTGGATTTAAACCCAACCGGGGTCGATGGATTTTTCTTGAGCACTAAAATTTTGTTGCACAACTTCCTTCAGAGGGAAAGTGAAGCCACTGATCCCATGTTGATTGTGGCATGTAACAGAAGCCTGTCTAAAGGGATGTGAAAATACCCTTCCCAGCAAAATTTGTGGGCCCTTTCACTCTCATCCACATAAATTCTCGTGTGCTGACGTAATCATTCGATTCAGAAAATGCATGTTAAATACTTAAAAATAAATATAGCTAAATGTTTACTCACATGAGTGTACAATTTACACCCCGGGATCTGCGTGATGTAAATACATAAAAACATTTGCATACAGTTTATGTAGGCCTAATATAAAGTAAAAACACTTTCCAATGTAATAAACATGAGAAAGCTCTTTTTTAATGTAAATAGGAGCCAAGATAAAATAATTAGACTTATAAATCCTAAATATTATAAAACATAAACTAGCCCTACATTATGAAACTTTGTTAGAGCCATTTTGAATGCGAACTCAGTATTGTATCAATGGAAAAAATGATTTAATTCAGCAAAAACAGCACTATGTGAATAGGTCTTATGTTGTATAGTGACTCCTGCCATCCCTATGTCAAAGTCTTTACGAATACATGTAATGAGTATAAACCTAAGATGCGTTGCGAAAAAATTGCATCTATATTAGCTTATATTTTTCCACTATGGCGTGGACCACGTGGTCTAGAAGAGGAATGAAGTCTGAAGCCATAATGTAGTCGGTCATGGTAAACAGAGACAGAGAGTACCTAAACATTCTGCTTTGAGTAGGCCTAATTGTTATTAAATTAATACTGAATTATTTCATCTTCATCGAGTCTCGTTTACAGGCCTACTTTTCTTTGTCTGTTTTGAATTTTTTTTTATTATTTTACTTGACACTAATATGGACATTTAATTATTATAAATGACTAACATTTATCAGTTTTGGAGATTAGCTTTGAATTTAACCAATCTTTTATCTATGCAATATTGAGTAATTAATCTAATTATAGTTTGTATTATCAGTGTGCAGGTCAATCGAGATATATTATTTGTGTGGTGTTAATATCTTAATATCTGCATCTATATCAAATTAAACTTATAACAAAATGGACTGAACCAAAGGAAGACTTGCAATATAATATTTATCACGAAGAGGATTTGGAAATTAAGGTAAGCCTCTGCCTTTGTGAACATTTTATTTATTAGTAGAATAGAGTATTGGAAACTCTACCTAATTATAGTCTGAGATGGTGTCGAGTTATTGAAATGTTATTCCACGTTAAACTGTAGGTCCTTCATTTCATCTCACAATCACCCTACCATTACACATTAGCGTAAGTGCGTATAACCTGAAAGGGTAGTAAGACGCGATGCTAATAATAATAATAATAATAATATTGAAATGTTGATTTTTAGGAATGAACTTGCTTGCATAAGATGCATCTTTACTATGGCTGTATCCGAATAGTCCGTCTAAGGGCCCTTGGAACTTGGAAGCCAGGTGGACTTTAAAGTTGCATTGGCGTCGGCTTAAAGGCCGGAAGTGATTTTTGATGGTGTCTGAATTCTCTTAAAGTGTACAATTGCACCCCTTATTGTGCACTTGACTAAGGGGCACATACGACTTGCCCTTTATCGCGCACTTTAGTTAAACTAGCTTTTTATATTCTATGAAAGTATTATTATATTTTGTGAATGTGGAATAAAACATTCACATACTGTTAAATAAAACTAGAATAGTATGTTTTTTTGTTTATATTCATGATGTTAAATGGCTAAATTTCTCTTTCTAGTGTGAAAATCTCTTTCAAAAGGATTTTTTTTTTGCCGAGTTATGAGATCTTCAGTAAAATTTGTTTGAGAATAATACTTTACAGATATAAGTAAATTAATTAGGGCTATAGGGCCTATATATATATTTGTATTGTTTGTACATCACGCTCCTTTTGGCGCGTAGCTGTAATTTCTTTGTTTATTCAGTAGTCACTCATTCCGGGAAAATGTTTCAAAACAAAAGATCATTATGTAACCTAAGTAATTTAGTTTGGAATTCCTATAGGCCTATGTTATTTGTCTGGCAATAATTTTATATGTTTAAACAATATTGACAATGATATTAATGTAAGCTAGGCCTAGTTTAATTGTCAGCTTCCCAAATATTTTAAAGTTTATAACACTGTGATAAAATTGACCAATTTGGCACACCTTTTCCAAATATGTTTTTTAACAATAACACATCAAGGGGTTAAATAAATATATAGCTTAACCTCATTTTACTTTCGTCTACTTCTAAGCATATTAGGTTCTTTTTTTTATTATGACTATTGTAAAATAACATCAACTCCATATAATTGATTTTATTCTTTACAGGGAGACTGGAATAAATGATAAATATGAGTTTGCATCTTAAAAAATACGTCACTATAGACAAAACATTATCAAAATTAAATATAGTTACCATGGAAACGCATATTTCATAATTAGCCACCAGATGGCTCTATAACTGTACTTTGCTGTCCGAAAACTACCATGGACCCTATATACTTAGGGGTGCCATAAATGTGTTATATTAAAGCGTGCAATAAAGTGCACAAGTGCGTAGGGGACAGACTATTAAGACACAGCCTTTGTGATGTTTACTAAACAAGGATGAATCATAGTACAGTGTCTAATATTATAAGTATAGTTGTACTTGACTGTAGTATTGTATGGTACAGTAACAGTAATATACACACAGTACAATATATTACATGTTAATATAATGGTGTGTATGCATATGTATTATATACAAAAATGCATTAGAGTACTGTGCATATAATAATATTGTATTATATTCGAATAACACGTTACTGGATTGGAAAACTAACAAAAACAGCACGACTGCTCCACTCGAGTTGCACAAACAAACTTAAAGGTTATACAGTTGACTGACCTTGGATTGTGATGACTGCCGCCAACTGTGTGCGCATGTGCGTATGGAGTTACACAAAATGTCGAGTTATTGAGTGTCGAGCTTCCTAGAATCTATTGTATTACTGTTTCTAGATGATTTAGTTTAATTCGCTGTTTTATGAGTCTTAATGTTCTTAGTTTAGAGATTACTTCGAATAACATATCATTTGAGATGGTTAATGAGTCTAAATATTTTGATACAATCTTAGGTAGCAATAATAATACTAGAGTGGAAATGATCCTTTACTCACCACTAGACACCGTTAGGATAATTAGTTATTGTAGAGTGCAGGGGGAGGAGTGCTGACGAGGGGAGGATATGGAGCGTGGATGGAAGATCATTATAAAATCTGGTTCAGGATATTGACTGGTAAACCCAATGGAACGAGGCCATATGCAAATGGGAGGATAACATTAGAATGGAGCTGAAAGATATAGATTGTAATAAGGTGGACTGGATAGAACTAGCTCAAGATAGGGATAGGGTGTGATGAGGTGGATTGGATAGAACTAGCTCAAGATAGGGATAGGGTGTGATGAGGTGGATTGGATAAAACTAGCTCAAGAGGGTGTGATGAGGTGGACTGGATAGACCTATCTCAAGAATATGACTTCACAGTGAGTTTATTGTTGGGCATCATTTCTGTTAAGTAAAACATTGTTATCCAAATCAGGAGCGTTAGGTGTGAAGCACCTTAATTTGACTCGCAACCAATACAAGTCTTTATTAGAAAAGGATGTAACTTGTTAAAGTAGAACAAACACACATTCTAAAATGAAGGTGCGTCTGCCTGAAAATGACAATTTAAATTGGAAGGAGCAATACATTTAAGGTATGCAACAGTACAAAACACCACTCCAGCCTTACAGCTACTAGACTAATAGACCTAATAAGAATGGAAAAGTACTATAGTTAAACAATAGCTAAATTTAGAATGTCTTAGTTTAAGGAGTTACAACATTGGTAGCCAAACGGGCTAGCTTGCATGAGTTAACTCCATAATGAGTTACAAGATTCAAAGGTTTAGTTCCTAAAAGTGGAACTATAAGCTTACAAATAGTTCAAGGCAAACTACCAGAAATATAGACTGAAAAGATTCTATGACCGGTTTATTCCTTATTAGTACTGCCAGGTCATTCAATAGTATATTTAAATATCTACATAAGTCTGGAGGCAGACTATAACAATAGCAAACAATTAAACATTAACTAACTCAAGCTGCACCAGATGGGGGCCGGACATAATAAACAAAACCACGCGGGCCACTACTCTGGAATACCCACGAGTTGAGTACTATACCAAAGTACAACAATAGATAGGCTATATACTGGTATCAGTCAAAGACCCAACTTGGTCATGGAACAAAGCTATAGATTACCTGATCTCTTTTTCCCCGATCTAAAGGGTAAGACCATATGGAACTTGGCCACACATTACAGGGTGTCGGGTAATTGCGCAAATATTTTAAGACTATGTCATATGGACTTAGCAAACAATTCAGAAACTCTGATGATTAAATCTTTGTCTTATGGACATAGAAAAACAGGTTAGGGACTCTGACATTCAAAACTTTGTCTTATGGACATAAAAAAAACAGCTCTATAAACTCGTATCGCATCATGCAAACCAGACACTTGATGGTTGGGATTTGGCAGATGTGTTATTCATAATCGTCACCTGTATATTTTTGTGTTCTTAAACATGTTACATATAACCCTATTTTCTGAAATTTGTTCAGTATATCGGTCTATATTATTATTATTATTAGCAAAGCGTCTTACTACCCGTTCGGGTTATACGCACTTACGCTAATGTGTAATGGTAGGGTGATTGTGAGCTGAAATGGAGGACCTACAGTTTAACGTAGAATCCGAACCACGGTGGAGGCCTGGCATTCCCCACATTCACAAGATGTATCTGTCTATATTAAACGAGTTCAATTTGACTCTTATTATGAAACGTGATCATATTTTATATATATATAACTGAAATGTGTCTAATAAAACACAATATGTTTTTAAACCTTTTTCAATATATCACACTATGTTTCAAAACATGTTCATTGCTTTATGCTCTGAGAACTTTTGTACCACTCTATGTTCTGATAAATGTTTAATAGAAATCTGTAATCTTTAAAACATCTTTTGTTTTCTGCTAGGCTGAAATGGATCTTCCAATAAAATCAGAGGAGAGTTTTAAAGAAGAAGTGCATGATTATCAGCAGCCAGAATGTTGCCCAGAATCTATAGCACTTCCTCCTATTAAAGAGGATCTCCTCGTAAGTAAAATTTCCACTCAATAATTTTCTTTCGCCACATCTACCCATATGGGCTGCACACCAAATTTAAATTGGTTTTGATAGATAAACTAAACTTGATTGTGAAGTGAAATTAAAATCCTTTCGATTAATCTTTATTATATTCCATGGATTTTAAAGTTATATAAAAGTTTAATAATATAGTTATTTAATAGATTATATAATAATATATAATTATAATATATGTATATATTAATTTACTATAACATTCCAGTTTAGTAAATTGCCTGATGAAATTGTTAGCCATTCTAGCAAAACTGAGTTGTTTTTTTCCACTGAGGTTTTATAGTAGTAATATTTTCACAAATATTGTCTTGAGCAATTTGTAATTAACTTTACATAGGATAACAGTGCGAAGCTTATAATTTTATTTTTTAAATCGTACAAGCAAGAGTAAAATTTAAAATAACTTTAACATCATGTCTTAACTACTGTACACTAATAACAATATTCAGTAGCTGACCCTCAGCTACGGGTGCTATAAATTCGCAAACTAACCAGACATTCTGAAAATTGAAAAATGACACCTGGACACAGGAACTGAACCTCGGACCTTTGGCTTATTATGCCAATGCTCTAACCACTGATCTATCCAGGAATCGTCCTCTGCTCAGGGTAATTTTCCTCCCATCTTTTAAGGTAGATTCTATGATGGACGTACAGAAATCATCAGCTACAAATGTGTGGTTTATTAAGATCACGAGCCATCAGATAATGCTGCCACCTTCGACTCTTTAGTTGGCTTACAATTATAATAATTGTACAACTGGCAGCAATAAGCCAACTACCGAGTCAAAGGTGGTTGCATTTTCTGATAGCTTTTGATCATAATAAATAAAACATTTGTAGCCGACGATATCCGTACATCCATCATAGACTGCCTTAAAATATGAGTGAAGCATGACCCTGGGCACGGGACGATTCCTAGATTGCTCAGCGGTTATCGCATTGGCATACTAAGCCAAAGGTCCCAAGTTTGATTCTTGTGTCCAGGTGTCATTTTTCAATTTTCAGAATATTATATCTAACTACGAGTAAATCATCACTAAAAAAACAAATATCTTTAGCTATTTGATTCTTAACCAGACATTAGACGATTGGAGGTTGGTTGGTAGCTGTGTTTTCATAACCGTCCCCTGTCTATTTGTGTGTTCTTAAACATGTTACATATAACCCTATTTTCTGAAATCTTTTTGGTTTATCTGTCTGTATTAAATGGGGTCATTATAATTCGCTTTATATTCTGAAACGTGGCCGGATTATA
>CABEEJ010003066.1:50433-85883 GCA_901482245.1 Timema douglasi | reverse complement strand
CCCCCCCCCCCCCCATCAAAACTCGCTACTACCAATGTGTTGTAATATCCGTGCGGTTACGAGGATCAAATTAAGTTTGCGGTTCTCATGAAAATCCTATGCGTAATTTCGTTAATACAATGCATATGTGTAAACATGGGAAGGAATGTAAATATGTTTATAATGTCAATGTTGTACATCTACAATGCCGTTGGTTGGTTATATATTGACCCAAAAAAATGTTTTGTTAAAGGGATTGCAATTAACTACAAAAAGGGATTATTATTTAGCTTGCTACATATTTTGTGAGGTTTTGAAAATGTAAAATGGTAAACAAACACTTTGTTATATTATATTAAGGTTTCAGGTTGTTGTTTTTTTTGTTAGATTAGTTTGATTTATTAAACCTACAATTCATAATTATAGAACAAATATTGTTA
This sequence comes from Timema douglasi, assembly GCA_901482245.1. Taxonomy (NCBI): domain Eukaryota; kingdom Metazoa; phylum Arthropoda; class Insecta; order Phasmatodea; family Timematidae; genus Timema; species Timema douglasi. The sequence continues at coordinate 85,464 of CABEEJ010003066.1, read as the reverse complement.
GAAAACTTTAACTATAACATGTTCATATATACCCAGCATGTTTATTGAAATTTTACCGCCAAAGACCCGTCTCGGTGGCGTAGTTGGCTAACGCGCTTGTCGTGTTGAGCTCGACCGCCGAGGACGGGAAGATCAAGGTTCGAATCTCAGTTGGGTGAACTGGGGGTGGTTTTTACTAAATGGTTTTCCACTCTCCTTCCACGCCAATAAGGGGTCACTTCCTCTAATTCAACCTTACCAATTCCTAATCCATTAGAGTAATTAGTACTTAAAGTGTATAACCCGAACGGGTAGTAAGACGCGGTGCTAAATATTATTATTATTATTATTATTATTATTATTATTACTGCCAAAGCCCTCAAACTTCAATAAATATGTGAAGCTATACTATGTAACATTGTAAATATTGCGAAAGAACCCTAAAAATGCTTTTTTTTTAAATCACTTTGAAGTGTTAATTTAGAAACTACCTACAGAAGTTTTCTTACAAAAAATAAATGTATCAAAACAATTCAAACTTTGCAGGTGCAGCATTAATCTACAGTTTGAGACATTATTTCATATTTTTATGGGGTAAGTGATGTTATTATTGAATGGTTCCAATAGAAGGATGGGGTGGGGGCGGTGCTAGCATTATGAGGCATTAAACTCGCTTCTCAACTGGCTGCATTTAGTGAGGAGATCTGGGTTATAATCTAGGTCAGAGCATTGAGGTGGGTTTACCGAATGTGATGTATCACTGTATTTTCCCCATCCTTTTATCACATAAATTCTAGTAAATTTCCTATTCGATGGGCACGCGTACTAAATGTCAGGGCCATCCTAGTCTGGTTTGCTTGTAGCTAGGAGATCGAGATTTGAATACAAGCAGGGTTAGTGTTGTAAGTTTTTAAATAGTTTCTTCTTTCCCTCCATGCAAAATCTACCTCCATTATTCCTATCTTATTAGCGTAGTTAAAATGTATACAGGATGATTATTAAATCTTAATACATAGGAAATAATATGTACTCTATTCTTTCTTGCTTGATTGCTTGCTTGCTCTCATATAACACCAAGTGTGCTTAAAAAAAGTTCAAAGGGAATCGGAAAACCAAATTGTCTTATGAAATTCTACACGATGATGGACATTTTGAGCACATTTTGTAACACTGCAATCATTTAATCAATTCTCGCTTTTGAACCACCTTGTATTATTATTATTATTATTATTATTATTAGCACCGCGTGTTACTACCCGTTCGGGTCATACGCACTTACGCTAATGTGTAATGGTAGGGTGATAGTGAGATGAAATGGAGGACCTACAGCTTAACGTGGAATCCGAACCACGGCTAAGACCTGGCATTCCCCACATTCACAAGATGTCTTGTCAGAGGTGAAGGAAGGGTTTGGTAATCATATAAATCTATGCCGGGACCGAGGATTGAACCCCGGCCGCCAGCATAAACTAGTTTTATGTTTAACTAAGGTGGTTGCGGATATTTCAAGAGGAACGTTGCTTTGTTGGAAAGTCAATATGTCCTTTTGAGATATTCCCGTGGGTTGCTAAACACAAGGTTTTTATACTAAGCAGTGAATTAAAAAGTAATTTCATTTTGAGTTTGAATAGATTAACAGTACTTAAAGCTTAATTCACTTCTACTAAATGTAGTTTAAGTTCATTTTGTGTTTTCGTGAGATTTTTCAGATTAACAATGAATGAGCTTATAGTCACCGGGAACCTACACAATCTATCCAATGTTGGCAAATAGTTTATTTAATTATATAACTAATTAATATGTTTCCACAGAACATTTCATATGTATTAATTTGTAGCTATGAGCTTAGTAGCGCCTGTTTGTTGGCCATTGGGTATCTAATTCAACTCCATGCAAATTTTAATGCTGATCATTGGGAAAATTTGGGCTTGTAACTCTTTCACTAGACGTTAAATTAATGGCCTTTGAATTGGGTTGTTGCGTTTAATCTCGATTTAATTAATATTAGCTCCCAAGAAAATGTGAAAGAATCTCCAGAAGGACGTATTAAAAACGTTTAAATGAAATTTTCAGCTGATAAATAACTGATTTTTCTAGTGGGTTATATTGACTAATATTTAAAAAGTAAAGTTATAAAAAATTAAATTATATTGAAATGCATTAGACATAAATATAATAACTCAGGAACCAAAAGCTAGAAATAAAATTAATCTTGTTTTAGAAAATATTATTATTATTAGCACCGCGTCTTACTACCCTTTCGGGTTATACGCACTTACGCTAATGTGAAATGGTAGGGTGATTGTGAGATGATATGAAGGACCTACAGTTTAACGTGGAATCCGAACCACGGTGGAGGCCTGGCATTCCACACATTCACAAGATGTCTTGTCAGAGGTGAAAGAAGGGTTTGGTAATCAGATAAATCTGTGCCGGGACCGAGGATTGAACCCCGGCCGCCAGCATAGAAGTCTGGCACCTTACCCCTAGACCACCACGTCACCTGTTTTTGAAAATAAAATTAATATGTGTCTAGAGAACTTCCCCCACTCTCAAGTGTTGACAGTCGTCATGACTGTCCATATTTTAATCACGATAATATTCTCAGAATGGGTTAGATAGAACTTAAAAGATATGTAACTGCATTTTCGGAAAGAGGGTGAGGGAGGAAACAATTTTAGAAAACTACCTTCGGTACGTATCAAGTCCCCAGTCATTTTTCAAACCCGTTGACAAATTATACAAAATAATAAAATAATTAAAAATGAAATATTATAATTGAACACGGGAACTTTGACTTGGTACGCCAAAGCTCTAACTTCTGAGCTAACCAGAAGTCGTCCTTTGCCTGAGGACATTCGTCAATCATATATAAAGGCAGAGTCTGTAACGGACGTGTGGAAATTATCAGCTTCATATGAGTGATAAATAATTTTCACGAGTTATTAGATAACGCAGCTCATGATCTTAATTAATTACTAATATGTAACCGATAGTTTCCACACCTCCATTACATACTCTACCTTTATATACAAGTGAAGAATTACCATAAGTATGGGATGACTCTTGGATTGCTCAGGTATTAGATAATTAAGCTAAGGTTTCCCGCGTTCGATTCCCGTGTCCATGTGTAGTTTTTCAATTTAAATAAGATGATATCTAGAAGCGGATGTAACCGTAATTAATAAATATAATAACTTGGATATTTAGTTCATAGACAAAACTATCCTCACATTTAGTCAACGTGCCCACCGATGCGTGGTTTTACAATTAATCAAACCACTCCTAAATTCGTATAGTACGTTTACTCATAAACTATGTGTTCATTGAAACTTGGATAACACTATTATTGTTCATTTGTTAAATTAATTTATTAATTCAATTGTAAACCTGAGAGCAGCGAAAAAAAAAGGAATAAAATGATAAAAACAAATTTTGAATTGCATGTTTTTTTTTAATGTTATATCCTTTAATATTACTTCTCGTCTCTACTTGATCCGTAGCTTGTTCCGACATCTTTATCCCCTTTAAACCCGTGAAGAAAGTAATTGAGTATTCTCGCCTCCCCTAAAGAGAGCGAAATTGCTCACCCCCAACTCCAACCACTACCTTCTTTTCTTTCTCCCCCTCCTGCTATACACCCATCCCTTAGCCCTTCATCCTTTCAGTGTTCGGTAATCTGCATGTCTTCCCTGCTCTTACCCCCTCAACTTTCTCCTTATGCCCTTGACAGGGGGTTCTGGGAGGTCAGGTGCTTGACATATCCATCCCACGAGCCACCCCCTAGTAATCACGAGCTCCCTCGACACCCCCTTACTACCTTCATCCTGCTCCAAACTCATACCCTTGACGTTTGCTAACACGTGTGGCGTACTAGGGTATTTTCTTCCTTATCTGGAATCACATCTACCTCAGTCCGTTCTCTTAAGAAGCGAGGTTGGGGGGTTTGGTTGCAAGGATGATGTGCCGGACACTTGGTTTTGGGAGGGTTTTGTTTGATACCTAATCTCCTTTACCACATCNGAAACTTGGCCACGTGCTTGTGGAAATGAGATCATTTTTTACCTAACGTGGAATATTGACTTTCTAACGCTGACCAAACCCATTTGCAAAATTCCTGTTTTTAGTCCTGGCTATAACAAGTTATAGTAATTAAACAATATTCTACTTTAATCAATTTAAATTAGATAAAAAATTACATCTTTACACAGAAATCGAATAATTTTGTGTTTATATTGATTAATACTACCTGTTGAACTGAGAGTTTGGTGGACCACCAAAACTTTATTTTTATTTCTTTATTTATTTATCCAAGGCATTTAACGTGCACTTTTTGAACCGACTGGTGTTAACAATGCATGACTTATCAATTAACCTAAATATAGTGCAGACACAACACCTAGCATACATCCAGTAATCATTAATATGAAAGGAGAAATCATATTTCCCCAATTATACATTTTTCGGCCATAAAGTGAATCGAACCTGGGATCCTAGCTTCAGTAAGTAGACAAGCTTCGGACTGTTTAAGGTATCATATACCATAATTTTATTTTATTAGTTTTAAAATAGGTTATTTAAAGTAATTTTCTGAACTGACTGATTCTAAATGACAGGTAGTGGAAAGCTCTTTATTGCAAACTTTGACTGGAAATCACTAATGTCAACCTATTGTGAATAAATTTGGTTTTTCTTAGTAATACTATAATATCAATAAAAATTCTTATCAGATTCTAATAAAACTTTTATCATATATTATCAATAAAGAACTTCTTTAAGCTGTCACTTAACTACACTTACACCATAGATGTGTCATAGATAGTGTCCTGTATTCCACATTGAAAAACCAAAAAATTGAGACCAGTAAAACCATGTAATGATATTTTAAAAAATGGAACAAAAATTTCAAAATTAAAAACCAATTAAATTTATCACAATCTCATTGTTATCAAATTGATGAAGGTATGAAAGCGCACTTGATGTATTTTCTGATTCGAGCGTAATCCTGAAATTAATTTCCTGTTAATCGGTTATTATATGGGCTTTTAAGTAACGAAATATGTTTAAATTCTTAGAAAGTATGCTCCTCGGTTCTTAGTTATACAAGTATTAAAAATATCCTTTAAGTTTTAAAATATCATAAATGCATAGGCCTATAGTTAGATGAATACAGGCTTAAAATAAAAATTTCGTAAATATTGTATTAAGTTTAAAAATGGGATGTGTGCAGTCCGATATTTAGTAAAATGAACTTTATCTGAGAGCCATACGGCTACCTTAGCACCGCGTCATACTACCCGTTCGAGCTGTAAGCCTATGCACTAATTACATTAATATGTTAGGAGCTAGGAAGGTTGAATTTAGAGGAAATGTACCAAAATTCTCGTGACTAGAGAGCGATTGAAGAGCCTTCAGCACACCCGTTCTGGTTCGAACCCCAATTGTTACCACCCACTTTACTACCTCTTAGTTAGTTAAATAATTTGAAAAATATTCAAAGTCAAAATCATTCAAGGGAACCAGTACCAACAACTCTTCCCCTAACGTCAGAAAAACTCCTGCATTTGATTTCGTGGGGATATAAGACTACTTGTGATTCTTGTGTGTTCAAACAAGCAAGTCTTCTGTGCTCAGAAATGTGCAAGGCCTATATTGTGAGAACTTACCTGATTTTGTTACCAAGCTTTATTAGGAGTTGAAAAATTTATCAAATAATTCTTTGTTGGCTTAACTTCTTGTCAAATTTTTATATTTTGTATTCTAATTCCTTACTGGCTTTGTTAAAAGAAAATAGTTGTTCAAGTAAAAACTCTTAGCTACGTATTTAATGTAATTTCACTAGAGGGGGTATAAAAGTTTCTAAGTAAAATTTCAATTAATCTTTTGAAATATCTACTTAAGCAGGTAACAAATTTATTGTTGATGATCAAGACACATCTTTTCAGAAAATAAAATAGCTTATTTGATGAGTTATCCCTTCTTCCCAGCTTTATTTGGAAGATTTTCTCACAAATACAAAAATGATAACGAACAAAATTATCATTAATGTAATTTATTTTAACCTTTGAATGAAAGATATTTCAATATAACCAACCATTAAAGAGACATTTCTAAGATGGTGGCCGTAGCACATCATGCATGAGTATTGATTTTTTATATTTTATTACTGTGCAATAGCACTATGCATATGCAACGTCTTCCATTTAGGTTATCTATTTAAAATAATAGTTTTTTACATCTTAATATGATTAGACTATTTTGGTAGAGAGTAATAAATATAATAACAGATAGATGAATTTTCTAAGGTGTCCTTTCCGCGTTATTTATTCAGATTAATCCTAGTCCTTATTTTAGAGGTAACATAGATTTTTCTACCCCTGCCCAGACACTCCTTCCCACCCCTTACACGCGCGCGCACACACACACGCACATTTAAGCACCAGTTGGGGTATATGCACCCCCGTATTTGCGTGGAGGGAGGCTAATGATAGATCTATTGAAAGCCACGCTCAGTTCAACCGACCAGGATTTTAACCCCGACCTCTCCGTCATTGGTCACCCAATCAAATACGATAGGTGTGCGTTAGATACATTTTAAGCAGCTATACGGGTATAAGATAGGGCCATATACCGCTTGGCACAATCCGCCTGAAAAGTGACCCTTTTTGACCATTCCATACAGGACGTTTGACTCAGTGTATTTAGTAAGTAAACGGGAGGTATTTTGGAGCAACCAAGATAGGACGTATGGATTAGGATAAACAAAATGATTGCTCTCATATCATCATTATCAACTCTTTCCAGTCTGTGTCTGGGTCAGTTTAGTAAAATGCCTCCATTTTCCTCTATTCTACCACCATTCCTCCTCCTTTAATTTATCACATTCTTCTCCTCTCACATGAACACTTTCTGTTATCTGTTCTTCTTATCTATTTCTTGGCCTCCTTTGTAATATTTTTCCTACATACTTCATTTTCAGCATTTTATTTGGCATCCTCCCGTTTTCCATCTTCATTACATGCACATACTATATCACTCTTGCTTCCTCTACTAACTCATGTACTCCCTATACCACCATTCTTTCCCGGACAACTTAATTCCTAGTCGTGTTTCTCCTCGTGACAGCTAATACGCTCCTCACAAACTTCATTCCCATGGCCTCCACTTTCCTAGTCTCCCTTACATTTAATGCCCATGTTTCTGCAACATATATGACAACGGGCACAATGTACGCCCTGCACAGCACTTCCTTACACTTTAAGGGCACTTATTTTATCCATAGGTATCTTATACACCTAAAGAACAACTGTTCCTGCATTCGTATTCTTAATAAATGCTCTATACTTACACATTTCTGCTCAATCTTGTTTATAAGATATTTTACTTTCTGTACTTTTCTCAGATCTTCTCCATCCAACCTTATTGCTTTATTAGGCTTTACCCTCTTCCTTTTCATTACCCTCACTTCACACTTTGGCATGTTAAATTTCACTTCCTCATTCCATTCTTGTAATTGTTCCTGTACTTCCTCTTCCTTATCCCTCCGATACAATCAAGTCATTAGCAAGCATCATGGCTTTCATTATTTCCTCCACGAGTTTTCCTGCCACTTTGTTCATGACCATTTGCATTACAATTCCTTTAATCTATGCATACCTAACCTAACATAATCTAATTCAACCTAACTTAAATAAGCCCAACCATGTGTCAATCATTTCTTTTCTGCGGTCTTAGCCTAACTTAACATATCCTACCTCACATAGCATAACCTAGCTTAACCATCATGTAATTTCCTTTAATTTTGGTAAACCTATTCTAAACTAATTTAACTTTCATGCAATTGAACAAACACTGATTATATAAAGGTGAGTCCTAGATTATAAGTGAACGAATACACAAGGAAGGGTTTTCATGTTTTCTTTTACAGCTGCACTAAACGTCCTATGATCAACATAATACAAATGACCCGTGTATTTCAGCTAAGATTATCCCAGATTATGCAAGATGTCCCATGCGCTAAAAGAGTACTGTTTTAATAATTTTAAAATAGGTTTATACTTATCCAATATAAAAATAATATATATTTGAAAAAAATATGTATTAAGTATATGCATTCACCATATCTTGACGTTGCTTCTAACATCAAAAGTAACACTAGTAAACATTTGTTCAAACTTTACAGAAAATATTTCTTTCGCTATTGATAGAGGGATATTTTGGTCCAATATGCGACATGCTTAAACGGCAAAATTCTGGAGAACGTTTTTATATTTACGTTTATTGAAACAATTATCTTAAGAAATGAATTGAAAAACATTTTCAAGCGCACAAGAAAGTGGCGCCTTAAGTATCTGATTTAGTAATGAAGCACAAAATTGTATTGATTAATGCTGGCGACGAGGGTGTATACTTTGTTTCATAAAAATATAGCTCCTGTCGTAGAAGTTATAGAAACTGTTTAAAGCCTTATTAAGGGGAACTTCTCATTGCTGATTCGTTATAGTGAGGGGAGTAAGCGCTGTTACTTTACATCCATTACTGTTTCCAGAATAGGGTCTTGGTCAGTTCTTTTTATTAAAGTAATATATTTAATAATTTCATGTGCCTTATAATCTAACTTAAGATTAGAATAGGCATAATATTCAGTCCCCAGCCGTAAATTTATCAATGTAAATGAGTAAACCCATATTTATATTAATAATAAATTTTAGGACATGCTGAGAATTGAACCTGGGACCCTTGGTTCAGGAGACAGACACGCTACCGACTGAGTTAAGATGTTGGAAGAAGCGTATGTGCTCAGGTTCCTAAATTTTATTTGGCAATGTTTACGTACTGATAGTGACGTCAGCTTTCTTTTCGTTTGCAACAATGATTACAGTTTTTTTTTCCTTTCATTTAAACTTAATGTACAACAATAAATTTATTTTACGCTTTTAAACTGTCATTTGTATAATTTATTTGAGTTGGTCATCCTCTTAATTCAAAGTTTAGAACATTACAAAACAACCAAATCACATCCTTAACCAAATGATGCAGCTTGAAAGTTGTATGTTGAATGTAATAGACTCCCCGAAGATTAATTGATGGCGAAGTTAATTATAAAACAGTCCATGTAAACAAATTAGGAAATTCAATGAATAAATGGGAAGATAACAAGAAGGGGTATGTTTTTGTACATCATATGAAGAGAGCACACCCTTTGAAGAAATTCACATAGTGAAAATAGGTGCTTCATTCGGGTATCAACGTGCTCTCTGACGTTCCAATCAACGGCATCCTTTCAAAGAGGCCCTACGGCATAGTGTCGGCGAGGCTGGAACAAAACTGAAACTCAAGGCTGAACAGAAGATTAACACGCCGATGACCAGCTCAGGCTATTAAGGGCGTCGTAAGAAGCAACGACATCAGTCTTCTGTCGTCACCCGACGTAAAAAGGTCAAGAAAGAAGTTAAAGATATTTTCAGCTAAAAGGTCGTTTCTACACCCCCAGTCTTGCGAGTGTAATAGCAAAGAACTCTATCGCTTTTCTGTGCCACCCACTGAACCAGTCTTGAAAGTAGGCAATGGCTCCAGTACAAACCTGTCTCTTCCCTCACCGATGATTCACCCATCGAATTTATCGTTACCGGACAAGGCGAGTTCTATATCGATCTTTCACAAACTATGCTCTATCTCAGGGTGGCCATCATGAAACCTGACGGTGGCGCTTTCACAGAGGTGGATCAGATCGCTCCCGTCAACAACTGGTTGCACTCGCTATTCACACAGGTGGATGTGTTTTTAAACCAAAAACTACTCTCACCACTCAGCAACACGAATGCCTATAGAGCGTACATTGAGACGCTGCTCAATTACAACAGTCAAGCCAAAAGAACGCATTTGACTCGTGGTTTGTGGTTTTCAGACATTCCCGAAACCTTTGAGGAGGCTATCGCCAGCAACAAGGGATTTGAGGCCCATCGCAGTCTCACCACACAAAGTAAGACGGTGGATATTTTTGGGTATCTACACGGTGACGTGTTTAACCAAGAGAAATACCTTTTAAACGGCACTGAACTCAGAGTAAGATTGGTCCGTTCCCGAGACGGGTTTAGTCATATGAAAGTCCCTGAACTCCCGCACTTTAAGGTTCACATCGTTGAAGCCGGCCTTCTAGTGCGGCGTGTCAAAGTAGCACATTCTATACTGTTGGCACATGCCAAAGCAATAAACATCAGTCCCGCAAAGTATCCCATCACCCGTATGAAAGTAAAAACACTCACTATTCCTACGGGAGTGCAAGGGAAATCACTGAATAACGTATTCCCCGGGCAGTTACCCAAATGGTGAATAGTGGGATTTGTGTCAAATGCGGCGTTCAACGAAGACGCAACCAAGAACCCGTTCAACTTTCAAACCTATGACATGAACCATTTCTTGCTGTACATGGATGGGGAACAAGTACCGTCAAAACCATTACAGCCCAATTTTTCAAACGGCCAATATGTAATGTCTTACCACACACTGTTTTCTGGAACGGATATCCATTTCATGAACGAGGGTAGTGACATCACACGAGAATCCTTCCCCAAGTGATATAATCTCATGGCTTTAGATCTCACACCTAACATGTCCACCCACATGACATCGCATTGGAATTTGACGAGGCACGGATCTCTGAGCATCGAAGTGAGCTTCGCCTGAGCTCTCACCGAAACCGTCAATTTTATTGTGTACGGGGAGTTTGCCAACATCATCACCATTGACAAGGACAGAAACGTCGTGACCGATTATGGAAATTAATATAAACGGCTTCCCGCCCCTTACCCCCCTCATTTAAGCCATGGACATCATTGTGGATTTCCAGAGCTTCATCGACGACGACAACAAAGAGTTTATCGTTAAGGAACTGAGTTTTTTATCTGTATGCGGCACATTACTTCAACATTGGGTGTTAGAACCCCCATACGATATCGAGGAACTTTCCACCGATACCAGAAAGAAAGCCTACTATATAGTTAACAATCTGCACGGTATCACCTGGGATAGCGGTGATGTGGATTACAGCCTGCTCGATTCCCTCATCTCCCGTGCCACAACTTGTGCAGAAACCGTCTACGTCAAAGGGGTGGAAAAGAAAAAGGTTCTAGTCAAGTACACATCAAAACCCATCGTAGATCTATACGAGAGAAGTTGTTCATCACTGAAAACACTTAAATTGGGCCACACCATGTGCATGGCACATAGTTCTCTATGGATTTTCTGTTTTTGGCTCTATCGTCTGGGGACATCAAGATTGGATGATTGAAATGGACACGCACACCATAAGACGTGCGCTGAAAACAATCCCGTGGTTCAGTTTTGTACGGTCAGGTGTTTTCCCTGCTGATCAACTACCCACAAGAATAGCTCGATCTGCCACTCTATTCATCAACACTAATCCACACACCAAACCTGGGACGCATTGGGTCACCATCTTTATCGACTAGAACGGCGTGGGAGAATACTTAGTCAGTTAGGGTTTTCCACCTCGTAATAAATCACATCTGGCATTTATACGCAAAAACACATTTCGCACGTCCCATATAACTCTACAACTTCAAAGCATCGCATCAGAAGTTTGCGGCCACTACTGTCTCATGTACCTTCTCTATCGTTCCCAGAACATTCCGATGAAAACTTTCCAAAGCCTATTCTCGCCCACCAATAATATAGCCAACAACGCTAAGGTGGTGAGATATTATAATAGGATTTTCAAGACTGTAGTTGTATGCCGCCCTTAAAGAACCCATGTCCAGGTGGCGTGCGCCTATAAAAGGGGCGTCCCGACGGTGTGCCAGCCATAACCGCTAAACTGCATGGAAGGTCAAGACGTTTGCGGCAGCAAAGCAAAGCCAGTGAAGCTGCTCGCCGTCACCAGTATTTTCAACACATTGTCCTCACTGGATGGAGTCGACGCCAAGTGGGTCATTGTTGGCAGGAGCGTCAAGAAAAACTTTACGTCCTATGTCCAGCTAGAAAAATGCGGGGGGAACTTCGCCATGTTTAACCGTACAGAGTGGCAAGAACTGGGCAGCTACAAGTCGGTCATATTAAAGTTTTTCACCAACACGCAACCTCCTCAGAAGATTAGTCTGACTAATCATGAAATCTCTCTAAGATGCATGTGCGGTGACCATATGGTCGTCATCAATGAGAAACAAGACGCTGGAATCAAACGGGTCGCCTATCTAGCACCTAGCTGGGTGCGTCTTTGTGAGGTGTGGGGCCTCATCGACGTCACCGTCGACTGACGAGACATGTGGTCGACACCCTTTGCATGCTATTGCAACGATTTTATCGATACACTCGTCGTGGATTTATGCGACGAATTGACGGATTTCAGCGACCTAGAACAGCCCAAGTTGGAGACGCACATCAAAAACCTAGATCTTATCAGTGAAACCAATATTCACGTCAAGTCGTCGGTTTGGACTATTACATGCTTGATTGTGAACTAAAAACAATTTTACTAACGCAGCTAAGAGATACTGTAGAAAAACGTTTGAACGAATATATGCGTCATTCCTGTAAAAATGTATAATTGTGATGTTTAATAAATGTATGTATATTTGTAATATATGTGTTTTATTTACTGATTGTCCCTTACGAGTCCCAAATTGTCTTGTCTGCCTGCCAACCTGGCGCTAGGGAAAACCCGCTGCCCAGATCAATGACCAAAATATCTATTCTTGTCTCAACTCGTCTTGTAGGGCCGACATACTGGCGCCAGGGAAAATCCAGGTTGCCGAGGTCACGATCTATTCTTGTCCTGACTTGTCTTGTCGACCCACCAGCCTGGCGCCAGGGTTGTGACACATACCTCTAAGGATGGAGGGGGTCTCAAGGCAGGAGAACCATATATCACACTCTACTCCCGACAACCATATCGTGAGGTTTGTGCTGCTTTTTCTGGGACAGAGCCTTTTGCCAGAAGAGTCATTGTTCATTCTACCCCCGACAGCCATAGCGCGAGGTTCTAATAAACTACAACGCCCTAATCAATGAATAAAAACTCCTACACCTCTATCCTACCAATTAATTAATTAACAATAAATAATTAACAATCATTAATAGTTAATCATCAAGAACCAACATGTGCTGGGTTGGTGGGCGAGGGGTTGTAGGAGGAGGGCCTGTAGGGGAGGGGAGCTGTAGCGGAGGACGTAATCAGCACCTGGGAAAAGAGGTCATGAGGATGATGGGAGGGGTGGGCTGGCGGGAGGGGAGGGGGAAAACCAACAGCCAATCAGAGAGCGAGGAGGCGTGGTCATGTGACCAATTTCAACCAGAAAGGGAGCTGTACTGGTCAATCCCACCACTTACTATTATGTCGTTGCTTACGTGACTCAGTATACAGTAGCTATATTTTAATAGGATAGCCAAATAAAAATAGTATTTTAATAAGTAGAATATTGACGTTAATTGAATATCGGTGTGGATTTTATGGCTTATTTATTATTTAATGCTCAAAATGTGCACTGTTTTTTTAACCACTTAATCTGTCATACAAATACCATTGTGTATGTAACGCGTTGGCTTGTGTACTAAGTGATATCACATACTCATCCTATCCTATGTATTTTGACTTCTGACCCTACCTTATATTCTTTTACAATGAAATTCAAATTTTTTGGAAGCGTATGTATGGGGAAAAAATAGCAGCACAGTTCATCAAAGACCATAAATGGGATAATTGACTTTGTTACACAGACATATTAAAAATTGAGTATCATGGTTTGCAAACAAGTAAAATTTTCCCTGATATAATCATTATGTTACTATTAGTTTATCATTTGCTCCTCCGTTACAAGGTACGCGCTGTTTTCTCCTTTGATTATCGTAATGATAATGAGTCCCGTTTTGGATTATCCTTATTTTTTGTGTTAATTTATTTTTAGTTTATTTTACTTTTTATGCTATCTGTAGCTGGTGGTTTTTAGGGTAGAGAAATAGGAAATGGTCTAGTTTCTCCACTAGAACTGACTTAATCCCTTATTTGAAAAAAATATTTTACCTCTATGGTCGAGCTACTCCATTACGGGGGTCAAATTACTCCACGGGGTATGGGGCGTTGAGTTCCTTTACTGGATCAAGGAGGAAGAGGGTCATTTTGAAAATGGCACCACGTAAGCTACAGGAATATATAATTTAAAAAAGGTAGTCTTATTAAAAAAAATCAAAGTGACCTTAACGTAACCTTAGCAACGGCACACAAGGTCATACCAGTCTTACCAATTTACTTCACCCTCAAAACCAAACAGCTTTTAGTTAAAATATTTTTATCATCGATGCATTGTTTTCGAGATATTTTGGTTGAAACTTTTCAAATGAATACCCGGTATTTAAATATGGTTCCTACCCAACTAAACTTAACCTAGACTTTTATATTCTTTAAATTTAAAATCGACACATGGCCACGGGAATCTAACCCGGAACCCTGCTTGGTGCGCCAATGCTCTTACCACTGAGCTATCCAGGAATCATCCCGTGCTCAGAGCCATTCTTCTTTATGAGTAAATGAATACTATAATCATTGTAAGATTTATATTATATTTAGTACCGCGTCTTACTACCCGTTCGGGTTATACGCTTTAAGTACTTTTACTCTAATGGATTAGGAACTGGGAAGGTTGAATTAAAGGAAGTTAACCCGCATTTGCGTGGAGGGAGAGTGGAAAACCATTTAGGAAAAACCACCCCAGTTCACCCGACCGAGATTTGAACCTCGATCTCCCCGTCCTCAGCAGTCGAGCTCAACACAACAAGCGTTTTAGCCAACTAAGCCACAGAGGCCGGTCATTGTAAGAAGATTGAGTCATACAATATTTTTACTACTCATGATATACAACCTTAGTATTCAAACCTTCCATAATTTCTAAATATTAATATTATGGCTCCTACACAAACTAAATAAGCCTAGCCTTTCGTGCGTTGATGAATACTTGGCTTATGTTAGAAAGATGAATTCATAAAATATTGTTAAAACTAATTTTTAAGATACTAACTAAGCTTTCAAGCCCTCCATAATTTCTACACATAGTAAATGGCTCTTACCAAAACTAACTAAACCTAACCTTTCATGCATTTATGGATTTTGTTCTTATTCAGTTTTCTAAGCAAAGCTTCACCTTTTCACGTGGACTTCCATGAAACTTAGGAGAGAGGGATAATCCTGCCCCCACCCCAATCTTACAAGAATAACTCAGCCCCATAAGAGTGCAGGAACTAGGCTATTACACTCGGGCCACTTATAATACATTCCTTGAGGTGACGTGAGGTGTTGTGGAGGAACTCTATCATTGTTATTGGACTAACTAACTAACTAACTAACTAACTCTAGCGAAGTAACTTGAAATCCCCTAGAAAAAAATATCGTTTAGAGTAGTTGTATTAATAAAATAACGAAAATGTAAATTTCATATTGCACAGAAAAAAATTCTAATAGGTTAGGAAATTTGAAGTCCTCTATTCATCAATCCATTCATTGGATTTTTAAAGTTTCAAATTTTTCTCAATTAAATAGAATGCACCATATCATCCATTCCAAATTTTAAATTCCTAGATCTCAATTTGTACGTTTTGTCTTCCATATTAGGTTCGCTATCTTTATTGGTTCCAGTTTAGGACTTTTATCATAAAGATGGCTTGTTCCATATCGTCCATAACAAATTTCAGCTCTCTTTAGTATCGGATAGTGGGAGAAACAGCCTAAGAAAGAAACATACAGTATCCCAACGACTTCTTTGGTGCTGATTGACAGTTCACAGCTGATAGCTGACGACTTTGAAAAGTTACCATACCAAATTATGTATCCCTACGCCAAACCATATAATCTGCAAAAATATGTGTTTAGCAGCTGTCAGTCAGCACCAAAGAAGCCATGGGGCTACTGTAGATATAATATATATATATATAATTATATATACATATATATAATTATCTATTATATATTATTATATTTGGTCGATGTAATTTAGTTAATTAATTAGGGTTAGTGATAATTTGATAGATGGAAATCTGAATATTTTCTACCGGAGTTATACAAAATTGTTTCTTGGTAAATATAATTAAAATTCATTTAGCACAAATTATGAATTTGATCAGTAATTTAGGCGTATAACGGCTAGTGAGACTTAGTGCTAAGAAAAAATATGTTTTTTATGCTGTATTGATTCCGTAATTTTTTTGAAAGCACTACATTTTTAAAATATATATATAAACATTATGAATGTTATGTTTACAGACACTAAAATTTCGTTACATTTCATACATAGGTTGAATGTATTGATTAGCCGTATAATAAAAGGTTTAATTAGTTTGTAAGTTGTGGGTTGATATAAAATGTCAATTCGTAAAATGGGCGTTAAGTACATAAATTATATAGTCTTTTCCAATGGATGAAATGATATCTTCACTAATTAGCGCCTTTTTTTTAACACTGCGTCCTAATAGGCGTTTGGGCTATACGCTTATGTACTAGTTACGCTAATGGATCTAGGGACGATGAAGGCTATATTTATATGAAGTGTACCCACATTCACGAGGAGAGAGTCATTTTGAAATAAATATTCTCAGAACACTCGACCTAGTTTCGAACCTCAATCTCCCCGTCATCGGCTTCTAAGTCTACTGCAAGAGTAGCACCTTAGACCGTTCGGCCACTGAAACCAATATCATTGTTATTGAATTATTATCAATGCATCCTTTGTTTACCATAAAGAAAAAACCTGTAATTTTTCTTTGTGTTTTTCACAATATATTTTTCTCACTACTTGTAGATTTTCTATCTTTGACCTTAAATAAATCCTACCTTCCAAAAAATGTTCACTTGAGTTGATATAATATAAAAATAATATATATAATGATGTAAACTCAATATGTTCACTACATTCATACCATACTTGGTCATCATATGCCCTGTGGTAATAAACAAAATGTGGCTCACAATTAAAAAACCCTTTTCATTTCAAATATTAGTATTATAAAGGTGACCTGGCGGCCGGGGTTCAATCCTCGGTCCCGGCACAGATTTATCTGATTACCAAACCCCTCCTTCACCTCTGACAAGACATCTTGTGAATGTGTGGAATGCCAGGCCTCCATCGTGGTTTAGATTCCACGTTAAACTGTAGGTCCTCCATTTCATCTCACAATCACCCTACCATTACACATTAGCGTAAGTGCGTATAACCCGAACGGGTAGTAAGACGCGGTGCTAATAATAATAATAATATTATAAAAGGCTATAACGATAGGAGAGGTAATAAAACATTAATCATGTATTTTTTCTGCTATTTCATGTTATAAACATAATATATTGTTTTGTTTTTAGTATCAAACCCTCAGGAGCTAAAATGATTGTCGGAATAACAAATTACGTATCAGAAATGTTTCTCTGTAAGGGACTGTGTGTGTGTGTGTGTGTGTGTGTGTGTGTGTGTGTGCATAGGCCTATATTAGGTTTTATACAAATAAGTTAAATATTTAAAAACAAATGTCAAAAGCCGAAGGATATCCGGACAACTAAAACCGCATTCGTTAGTTTTCCCTTCCCATATAACGAGAAATTAAATGCTGAAATAAAAATTCTTTGGGAACATTTCATCATAGCTACAGGATAGTAATGAATAAAGTCGTTAAAGTAGCGTGGTTGTTTTTAATTAGCAGAGACATGGCTCTTTTCAAATAACATCCTATCCTCTTATTTAGGAAACAGAGGTAGGAAAGGCCTCTAGTCATTCGTGTATTCTCCTTTATTCCCTACTGCCATTTTAATTAAGTGTACACGTTTTATGCTCTATTGAGTGTACGCCAGACCCATTTGATGGGTTTCCTAGGATGATGGGGAGAGAGGGGATTTAAAAAACCGCTTTTCCCACTGAAGTATATATTTCATTCTCTCATCAGCTGCCAATGTTTTTAAATAATCATGTCAGGTATAGCCTAGACATTTTATATCTAATACAACATTGTGTTGACTCACACTTACTACCTTGCATAAAATAAGTATTTTATTACCGGAGAAAATTTAATATATTTCTTCCAATATTTTGTTATTATGGCTGTATTATTTTGTTATGTCCTTTATAATAATTAAAAAACATCACGTCGATCCGCTTATTCCCATAAAATTCAGCATTTCTACGAGGAAGGTATTATTTTAAATCGACCCCATTCATTGGAGCTTTAGTTACACTCAAAACTGATATGGACTAAAGTAAATTTATCTCAAACTAGTGGATCATTCCAGCGATGCCTGCATATTATTGCACTAAAATGTATTCTAGATTTTTATTGGGATAAAATATATGTAATAAGACCTCACTTGACTTTCTAATTAAATGTTTACTCGTCAAAGGCTATCAAATCACATGGATATTTAACTTCCGTTGTTATATTTGAATCAAAACTTATATTTTCCCTCTTCCGTTAACGAGGATAAATTTAAACGACCCCTTTCACAGCTTATTCTCTCTCTCTATCTAATTGTTGCACCAAAACACTCAAGTAAGAATTATTAAGATGTTATTATTTTTAACCAAAGATAAATATTTTATTTACTGACATACAATAATACTCAAATCATGGTTTCAATGGTGATGTAAACAAAGAATGATTGTAAAGTTTAGCCGCTGCCCACACAGAATGAAAATATGGAAAACTCGTAAGGAAAATGTAGTTTTAGTTTTAGGCTAATATTTTTGTTGGCACCCTAGACCCCAAACCTCTAAAGTGACTTTGCTGGTTAAAAATCGGTAAAACCGTTTACTTTTAATTTCAACTACCAAAAATGGGCTTACTAAACTATATATAAAAATGTGTGTGTGTGTGTGTGTGTATGAAAAAAATGTATAGTGTAAAATTTTGAGAGAGATATTGTGTGAAAGAGAGAGAAAACGTGGGGGAATGTGAGATGGAGTTTGAGAGAGAACGTTATAGAGGGAGATATTAGTTTAAAGAGAGAAAATTAGAGTGATAGAGAGTTAGAGACAGAGTTTAATAGAAAGTGTGAGAAAGTAGATAAAGTTAGAGCGAAAAATTGAAAGTATGAGTTTGAGATAAACAGAGTTTGAGAGAGAGAGTTGGAGAGAGTTTAAGAGAGATAAAGTGAGTCTGATATAAAGAGAGCGAGATGGATGTATAGATAGAGTGAAAGTGATTTAGAGATAGTTTGAAAATGAAGGAGTTTGAGAGAGCATTTGAGTGTTAGAAAACGAGCGTTTGAGAGAGAGAGAGAGAGTGAGCATTTGAGAGAAAGAGAGTGAGCATTTGAGAGAAAGAGAGTGAGCATTTGAGAGATAGAGAGAGTTTGAGAAATATAGAGCTTTTGAGTGAGAGAGAATTTTAGAGAGAGCTTAAGATAAAGAGTATAATAAAGATAATGTGAGAGAAATTGTGTGATAGAGTGTGTATGTGAGGGTCGATAGTGTGTGTGAGAGGTATTAAGTGTGAGAGGTATTAAGTGTGAGAGATAGAATGAGAAGGGATCATATGAGAGAGAGTGTGGTATAGTGTGTGTGTGTGTGTGTGTGTGTGTGTGTGTGTGATGGGAAAGAGAGTGAGTGAGAGTGTGTGAGAGCGTTAGAGAGAATTTGTGTGAAAGCGTGAGAGAAAGTGTTATATAGAGATAGAGAATGTAAAAATATAATTTTGGTAAACAAAACATTAAGGTACTTTGAAATATTATTCCGTCAAAATTAAGAATCGACATGGAAACATACCTGAACTTACTGTATTCGTAAGAATGTGAAAAGATAGATGGGGTAATCAAAATATTACTTTTTTAAATATCATATCCTCAAAATTAAGAGGTAAAATGAAATCATAGCTTAACTTATGTATTTGCATTGTGTTACCAATCACTAAATTGAACATCAAAACCCTTTATTTGAACAAAATGAACAACAAAACCCATCATTTAAAAGAAAAAAAGAACACTAAAATTCATTCTTTAATAGTTAAAATGGCTATTTTTAAACATTATCCAAGATCATTTTATCGTATTTGAGCTTATAAAACATACCAAAACATATTTAAACATCATTTTATCATGCGCGAAACAAAATGAAAACAATATTTTCACGAATTTAACTTAACATTTTAAATTTCGAATTATGCTCAATATTATTGATTTAAATGCGAATTAACGATAGCAATATTACAATAAAAAATCTTTCCACGGCTTAGGTATCTCAATTTATTGTGTTATGACCAGCATATAAAGATAAGTATTCATTCAAAGAGAAAATTGTGATGTTTTCGGACAAACAAATAAATATCGAATTACTATTATTATTTAGCCAAAGAGATATATTTTATTTAGAAATCTACAGCCATACAGCAAATAAAGGGTTACATGGTGATTAAACAACGAATGAAAAACTGAAAATTCTCTGAGAAAATCGGGCTTTATTGGAAAACTACTATTTTTACCGATATCCTGGACTCCTAATATCTAAAATGAGGGGTCGTTTGTCAAAATCTGTTCAGTGATTCCCTCGTAATTTCTATTACTGGAAACGGGCTTATCAAATTATATAAAAGATACGGTTGTGTGCCTATAGTCATATTTTCACTCCTCTCATGTTGGATATAACTTTTTAAGATAAAATATAAATATTCAAAATTAGTTGAATGAAATAAAACTGTTATGGTCAATTAATTTTTATAGGATTAGTACCAATTTTATATGTTTATAATACTTTATTTACCAATGAATTTTTTTTTAAGGGTTCTGTCATTTAAATTTTAAATAAATGGTACGGTGCACCGCACAATATTTTCGCTCCCTTGACTAAAAATGGAGCTGTTTCTTAAAACTCCTAAGATATAACAAAAATGAAATAAACGCATTGCTGAAAAAACACTCTAGAAAAGAACATAAATGAAGTAATATAAACTGTTACAAAAACATATTGAGAATTGTTGACCTAAGAACATAGCAATCAATATTCCAGACCTTAATTTAGAAAATGTTTGCGGATATCTCAGAAGCTATTGGTTTTATAAAAAATATATTTACGATAGAGATGTTTATATTATAATTTAATTTTATATTTATAATGTATTGCAATGATAAGCGATCTTGTATTTCAAATATTTGGTGAAATTTGATAACAATTTGAAATTTACTGTAAAGTACTCTCACAGCCATTTTAATGGGAAAATTAAAGTTGGCATTGTGTTTGTAACGTTAGAAGGTGACTAGATAAGAAATGTAATAAAAACGTTAAAGATAGTTTCAAGAAAATCAATTATATTTCTTATAATCTTTAAATAAGCTATCTTAGGGTTGGGTAGATGATCAAAAAAAATTTCTAAGGATCCCAATAAGAACTCTAGGTACCAAGTCTTAAGCCAATCGGTAAAATGGTTTCGGCTCTAGTCCCATTAATAGACAGATGACATCGAAAAAAATACTTTTGGGGTTCATGAGTTCAAGAAACCTCTCTTCCCAAAAAAATCTCAAATTTAATTTTTTTGAAGATCACAATACGCTTTTACTTTCTCGCTATCTTACATGTAGAGAAAATATTGTGATCGTCAAAAAACTCTGACTCAGAATTTTGATGAATCTTGACGTTTCATGAACCCCCGAATCCAAAAAAATTGTTTTTGACTTTCCGTCTGTCTGTCTATCTGTATCATCAACTAGAGCCCAAACTATTTTACCGATCAGGCTAAAACTTGGTATCTAGAGGTTTCATAGGGTTACCTTGAGTATTTTATGGAATTTGACATCTAACCCTAAAATTAAGGGTAGTTTACTGAAAGGCAAAAATAGAAAAAGTAGTTTTTCTCAAAATCGGCTTTAATGATTTTGATTACATTTAATTAATAAATATTCCAAACAAAATTGCTTCCCTCAATATTTCAGCAAAATGACTTTAAGGGCTACGGTCTGATGCGTAAATTATATTTTTGATGATATCTCCTAAACTATTTGAGATATTAAATTACTTATCGTTACAAATATGTAGGTTTATTTATAATATAAACATTTAATAAGAAGCATATTTTTACTAAACCAATAACTTTCAAGCTATACGTCAATATATATATATATATATATATATAACTTTTTGGACATAAAAGGTAAAAGTATTGCGACCGCAAAAGAAAATCTAACCTGAAATGTTGATGGATGTCGACGTCTCAAGACCCCCCAAATCATAAAATGTGATATTTGCAATGACGTTTTTCTTTATGTCTATTTAAACTTAAAATTAATAGTAGTTTAAGAAAGGGCAAATAAAGATAAAATAGATTTTCTAAAATCGTCTTTAATATTTTTGTTAAAATTCCCATCTATGTGTTGATTAAGATGATAAATAAACTGGTTATTTTCATTTTACCATGAAAATGAATTTTAGGGTACTTTACAGAAGCAGAAACTTCCGTATCTCTGTAACTATTTGAGATACTAAATAACTTATCATTGCAAAATTGTAGTACTATTAAAAATAAAAAACTTGTATATGAAATATATTTTTATAAAACCAACAGTTTCTTAGATATTGGCAAATACGTATATTAATACAATTTTGTGGGCTTTAATTGTAAAGAAATACTACATAAATATTAACGCAATAATTCTCCAATGCCATAGAGTAATTAAATATAAGTAAGTCTTTAAAAGTTTATGTTGTTTTTCCTTAAAACTCTTATTATAAATGTATGTACAACAATGATCTATATCCATTTTAGACTCAATAGTCAATATTTACATTTTTTTGGTCAAAATTTATAAATGAGGAATTTAGTAGCAATGCAATGGCATGAATATTTGCAACACCTAATAAAATGTTGAAAATTTTAACCGGAAGTTGAAATTTTAATACGAAGTGTTGACCCTTGATCTTTTTTATCGGTCCAAACATACAAATGAGGACATTAACTCTTTAAAAACAAAATTATAAAATTTAAAACCGGGACTAAAAAAAAGTTTTACATAAGTACTGTGCGATTTATGCTTGGGTTGTTTTCTCGTGTATATTATTTCGTTTCACATATATTACGAGCTGAGAGTAAATATCTCCATTTTCATACAATAGAACGAGAAAGTCCGTGCGGAGTTCCGTACCATTTATTTACCCGAGTGGCAGGAGAAATTAATATGGAAGGAATTTGTACAATTTTGTCAGATAAGTGATGCTGAACCAAAATTAAATTTAAAACACCTGCTTTGATAGACGCATAGTCTAAAGCGTCAGCCTCACAATAAACTAGCCTATTGATGACAGGTAGATTGGTGTTTGAATCCCTGTCGGATGTATTTAAGATGTTTTCTCCTTAAATGGTTTCCCCCTTTCCTTCGCCGCAAATGTGGGTACACTTTCTCTATATTCAACCTTTCTCATCCTTAACCCACTATCGTAATTAGTACGCAGGTGTACAACCTGAATGTATATTAAAACGTGGTGTAAAAAAAAATACATCAACTGGAATATTCAAAACATACTAAATGTTTCTCAACACTAAAGAATGTATTTAGGTGTCAGACTCCTGTGCTGGCGGCCGTGGTTCAATCCTCGGTCCCGGCATAGATTTATCTGATTACCCAACCCTTCCTTCACCTCTGACAAAACATCTTGTGAATGTGAGGAATGCCAGGCCTCCACCGTGGTTCGGATTCCACGTTAAACTGTTTTCATCTCACAATCACCCTACCATTACACATTAGCGTAAGTGCGTACAACCTGAACGGGTAGTAAGACGCGGTGCTAATAATAATACTAAAGAATTTCTTTACTTTTCTACCGTCCTACTTAATGTAAATATTATTCTCATTACTAGTAATAAAAATAGTCTATTTCTTAGAGTCTTTTCACATTTCCCATATTTCTAGAAGTAAATTCACATTAGCTAAAATTATATCGTTGCAGTTATATTTGCTAAAATAA
Organism: Timema douglasi; assembly: GCA_901482245.1. Classification (NCBI taxonomy): domain Eukaryota; kingdom Metazoa; phylum Arthropoda; class Insecta; order Phasmatodea; family Timematidae; genus Timema; species Timema douglasi. Next base: position 61,558 of record CABEEJ010003066.1, on the reverse strand, counting down.
GAATTATATGGTCACAACACAAAATGTCAATGTCTTCGACTAACTTTTATGGTAGGGCCAAAACACGGTGCCCTTATCTCACCTTGTATGGTCTGAGGATAAGTCTACCAAGGGGTGTTAGTAAACAGATATCATCGTCTGAGTTCAAATAGACCGACAGATTAAACACTCATTGTATCTTTTTGAAGATTTCTACCTTTGGCTCCTAGCCACAAGACTCTTTTACTTTAGAATTTGTTGAAGTGTTGTCTGGTGGTAATCTCAGCACTAGCAGAGGTATTAAGGGAACATGTGTTGTTCACAGGTCTACCACAAGTGGATGAAGTGTTGTCTGGTGGCAATCTCAGCACCACCCCGTATTTTGATTTCAACGTCCCACGCAACGTGACCACGGCGATGGGTCAGACAGCTTTCCTTCACTGTCGAGTCGAACAGCTTGGAGACAAAGGGGTAAGTAAGTCACATGACAGTATAACCTCTTAGTCGTGCGAAATGGCTTCTCTACCGCGGCGAAAAGGTATTCTAACAACCCATACACAATGGTGAAGTTTTCCTACTTAATTAGGTACATAAACTTTTACGCAATATCAAATTAATAAAATATCCCAAAGTAGCCAGTGAGGTAGCTAATAAGAAAATACCCTGTTAGTTACTAAATTTACTAAAACAATATTAATAAATTCATACATCAATCCATACCATGTGCAGCTGTCACTTTTGATATATATTATGAATACCTATAAAAAAACACAAAGAATATATTAAAAATTTATCGACGTTGGCCGTAAAGAAAGGTTTGAATGTTGAATGTTTGAATGTTTGTTTCTAAATTGTACTTCCAACAAAAATCAGAGTATATATATATTATAATAAATGTTTAATGTATATTTGAAAAAATTCCAATATGTATTTAAAGTATGTTCCTTACTATTCCTTATTGTATATTAATATAATCTATATTTATCACTCGATACACCCTTTTTACTCTCTAATTATACTAAATTTCGGCCCCATACCTTAATTACTTTACCTCAACAATGGTACATAAAAAGCATAAAATGGCAACCTCTTATAATTATTCATGAACTTAAAATGATTTGAAATTATTATATCACTATTTATAGCTATGTTCCTGTTGAAACCTGACCAGAAACGCAGCCATTCAAGATTCAGTTCAGAACATCTCCTTTTTGAATGATTTCTTTCAACGTGGTTTTGTTATAATACATACATTTAATAATACCTCAAAGTTTGAGGTGCAAAAGCAGTACCTGTTACAAGTTGTTGAGAAACATAAGTAAAATATTACCCGTGTGTACGGGGATATGCATTCGTTTACAACCTTACTTCTGATTATTACAGAGTAGCCCCATGGCTTCGTTGGTGCTGACTGACAGCTGAGGGCTTTGAAAAGCTACCAGACAAAATTATGTATTCCTACGCCGATCCGTATGATCTTCAAAAACATGTGTTTAGCAGCTGTCACTTCTGACAGTCAAAATTTAGGTATATACCTAAATGTTGACTGTCGGAAGTCAGCTGTGAGCTGTCAGTCAGTACCAAAGAAGCCATGGAGCTACTGTACTTTTGATAATATAAGCTAAGTAATCACATTTTTGTATGATTGTTTGATAAATAGGCACTATTTTATATAGAATAGCTATATTTACACAAAACGCTATTTTGCTGACAATTTAAGTTATATATAACCTAAATATATATATATATATATATATATATATAGTATCTAGCACGACAAGAAAGAGAATTTTTTTTAAATACGATTAACAAAGTTTTTTTAATATATTGAGAGGAAGAGAATTTTGGGTAAAAATAAAAATTGACCCAGAAAAATATCTTGATTTGAATCCAAGTTTTATTGAACAAATTTCCAACTTAGCGAAAAATTACTTTTTTTTAACTGATTGATTTCACTATAAAAAAGATAATTTATTTGAAATGATTGGTCTTAAACTCTGTTTATCTTGTATGGTAGCATACCTTAAACAAATACAAAGAGGGTTTGCTTCTTTTAATGGTAAACGCACTTTGAATGGTACAAGTCTTACCTTGACTGATTCCACTATGGTATAGCTTAAAAGATGGGGAAATAGTTTAGTTAGTCAAGGTAAAACTGCTGCTACCTTCCAGAGTATAAGGAGTGCACATACAATATAAAACTTATCTTTATGTCGTAAAATAAAAAATAAAAAATGACTAAAAGGGAAAAACAAATGTATATATTAACTGAACGACAGGAATCTCCATAGCTCATTTTAATACTAGTAAGGTTTCATTCTGGTAATAGATGAAGTGAATACAACAATATTGGGGTATTTACGCTGTGATATGTGACCCAAATAATGTTTACGTTCCATCGAACATAACAAACTTATTTTAAGTGTTTTGACATGAAATGACATTCAATCGAATCAAAGTTTTATGGACATGTAAAAACCTCGCTCTTTCAGAAAATATAAGTTTTTGATGTGGGCTACTGGATAAATTTGAGCAGTTAAACTCAGGTTATTGACGCACAAAGACAAGAAAGCACTAAGGGAGATTAAATTAGTATTAATGGTGTACAACAATAATGTATTAAATTACTACTGAGATGAAATATAAAAGATCAGAATGTAGTGGTGCCTTAAAGGCTAGAAAAAAACAAATAAAATGTGTGTAGCTCAAATATGGACAAAGTAATTCAAAGTATTATCTTATGTGTCGTATTTTAATGATTCACTCTCAATTTAATTGAGTAGAAGACCAAAATCTCAGATTTTCGTCAAAGATTAATGGTGAGAGAAGTTTGTTTAATTGTGTATGCCTCTTCCTTCCTCCAACCCCATATTCCTCCCTCCACCAACATTTCCCCTTATGTCTAGAAAAATACCTAAGTGCTCCATATCTTGCTAGAAAGAACGTTGACTGTTAGCTAGAATTAAAACTACTACCAAAAGTTGATTGCATTACATTCTCGCTGTGGAAATTGTTGGGTTTACGTTGGTTTTCTGTAAAAGTAAGGGAAAGAAGCGTATACGAGATGTTTGGGCTACCCACAACATTTGACCAAACGGAGGTTTCTATACATACAGTAGCCCCTCGGCTTCTTTGGTGCTGACTGACAGCTCACAGCTGACTTCTGACAGTCAACATTTAGGTATATACCTAAATTATGACTCTCAGAAGTGACAGCTGCTAAACACATGTTTTTTCAGATCATATGGTTCGGCGTAGGGATACATAATTTGGTCTGGTAACTATACAAAGCTTTTAACTGTCAGCTGTGAGCTGTCATTCAGCACCAAAGAAGCCATGGGGCTAGTGTACCAACCATCCTGGGTTTTTAGGTGCTTTTTTTGTGTGTGTTAAAACATTCCTACACTGAGTGCATAATGAAGGTTTAATAGTGGTCTAAGAAAAACTCGACATTGTTGGCAGGGAGGAGATAACAAAGAGGGGAACAGGAATATGGTGAGAGTTCAATTCATCGTTTCTTCTCACCCCCTTGAAAATAGGATTAGTACTGAATTTTTATATTCTTCATTATATATTTTAATAACTTTCTGGTGTCATATAAAATTAATAACATCTACAACTCAAACTATGTTCTTAAAATTTTTAGATCGCATTAAGAAAAATTTAACGATAAAAATAATAATTTGTGCATCACATCTTACCATCCGTTCAAGATGCCCGCATATTTACACTAATGGGATAGGGAGGAGACAGGAAGAATTTAGAGGAAGCATATCTGAATTTGCGTAGAGGAAGAGTGAAGAGCCACTTAATCAATCCATCCTCATTACACCCAACTGGGGTTCGAACCCCTCAATAAACTATCTTCGCCATCTTCTACCTTCGAGCCACAGTAGTTATCTCTCTCCTCCACCTTCCCACCACCAAGAAATAAGCTCTTGTCTATAGAGTTGTGCCTGGATATTGAGGAAATGTTGTTTTTTCGTCTAGGATAGCACGGGACATTTTTTAGTAATGTGTCGGGAACATTTTTCAATTAGAAATACCATAAGTCAATATAATAATAGTTTGGTGGTTAAATCCTGATTGGTGTTTAAATATGAAACTTTAATCTTAACTTGTACTAGAAAACATAATACTGTATTTTCGTAAATGTGTCTGAATATTAAGGGGCAGTTAAGTCAAATTGAGATTTATTATATTATAGAATAATAATTAAATTAGAATATTAAATTCTAGATAAAGAAATAATATTATGTTTTTGATGTACAAAAAAAGACGAGTATTATGGATAAAATTACAATTTTCTAAATTATTATCACTAAAATTAAATAGTACGGTGTACTGCAAAGTTTTTCTCTCTGTTTAATCTGACAACAAAGACATTCACTAAAAGCACGTAAAAATTACTAAATCAAATAATTTACACTGTTACAGAAACACTTCACCAAAGCGAATAAGTGTATTGATATACGAGTACATTGTTACAGAAATATTGAGAAAAGAGGAGCATATCTATCTGCCAAGGAGCATAGCAATCAATTATGTATTTTTAAGTATTCCGTAAAACAGGTATATGTTTGCTTGTAGCTCGGAAATTATTGGTTTTATAAAAATATATTCCCGATGACAATATTTTTAATTTTAACAGTCCTACAACTTTACAATGATAATTTATTTCGTTTCTCAAATAGTTAGGGAGATATAATCAAAATAATGAAATTTCTTCTTAAACATTGTATATAGCCTCAAAGTTATTGTCATGGTAAAATTAAAATCGTTATTTTGTTTTTAATGTTAAACTCTATCTAGATACAAAATTAATTCAAAATCATTAAAGCGGATTTTGAAAAAAATCTATTTTTTCTTTTTGTCCTTCGTTAAATTACCCTTAATTTTAGGGTTAGATATATAATTCCAAAAACAACTCATAGAACCTTATATAAACCCAAGATACCAAGTCTTAGCCCGATCGCTAAAGTTGTTTCGGACCTAGTCGTAGATACAGACAAGCAGACAGACGGCAACGCTAAAACCACCTTTTCTGTTTCAGAGTGTCATGAAAGGTCGACATCTATCAAAATATTGAGTTCGATTTTATTTTATTTTTTTATGATAACAACACTTATCTATTCTAGGAGTTGAGAAAAAGTAAAAACTATTGTGAAATAAACTTAAAGATGAAGACATTAATATTTAGATACCCGCTTTGGTGCCTAAATGGTCTAACGCGCTACACTCATGTTAGACTAGACTGCTAAAGATGGGGAGATCGGGGTTAGACCCCGGTAAGATGAACTAAGGGTGGTTTTCCTAAATGGTTTTCCACTCTCATTCTAATCATATTCGCGTGTACTTCCTTTAGAATAAACCTTACTAATTCCAATCACATTATATAGTTAATACATAGGTGTATAGTCAGAACGGGTAGTAAGACGCAGTGTTAATTAAAATTATATATGGGAAAATATATTAGTGAAAATATTGAGTCGTTTTTCTTCCCACATTTGATTAAGGAATATTACTTAGGAAACCCCTTCAAATTGTCCGTATATTTACAAAATTATCTCAGGGACGAGTCAGAAATAAGTGAAATAAAATATCCTTGTATTTGTGTAAAAGGATAGTGGGTAGCCATTCAGGAAAACCAAACTCAGAACTCCCAACCAGGATTCGAACCCCGATCTTCTCGAAACCAGCAATACAGAATATTGTGTGAGTGATACCTAAGACTACGTGGTTGTTAATAATAATAATAATAATAATAATATTTAGCACCGCGTCTTACTACCCGTTCGGGCTATACGCTTTAAGTACTAATTACGCTAATGGATTAGGAATTGGGAAGGTTGAATTAGAGGAAGTGAACCCGCATTTGCGTGGAGGGAGAGTGGAAAACCATTTAGTAAAAACCACCCCCAGTTCACCCGACCGAGATTTGAACCTCGATCTCCCGTCCTCAGCAGTCGAGCTCAACACGACAGGCGCGTTAGCCAACTACGTCACCGAGGCGGGTTACGTGGGTGTTAAAGTGGGTATTGTTAAATTAATTTAATTAAAACAAGTGACTAGTTAATTGGCTTTTCATGCTTTACCCATTATTTTAACCAAAGTATTATTTTAATTAAATTATTATTATTAATTTTGTATTTCAGTTTATTAGAAAGGTTTTGAACACTAACCCGTCTTAGTTAAACTTAAATAGCCTATATATAAAGACAATTGGCTCACACCTGCACTCAGTCTAATACATCAGCCCTGCAAAATATTGTATTATTATTATTATTATTATTATTATTATTATTAGAACCGCGTCTTACTACCCGTTCGGGTTATACGCACTTACGCTAATGTGTAATGGTAGGGTGATTGTGAGATGAAATGGAGGACCTACAGTTTAATGTGGAATCCGAACCACGGTGGAGGCCTGGCATTCCCCAAATTCACAAGATGTCTTGTCAAAGGTGAAGGAAGGGTTTGGTAATCAGATAAATCTGTGCCGGGACCAAGGATTGAACCCTGGCCGCCAGCACAGAAGTCTGACACCTTACCCCTAGTCCGCCAGGTCACCAAGTGCACATTAAATACCCTAAAATCATATAGTCCTTGTTATTGAAACGCGCCATTGAAGAAGAAGAAGAAGAACAACAACAACAATTGTCCTATAGTGTGTTTTTTCTGCCCATTTATATATATATATGTCGCATAGTTCCTTCTACCTCCAAAGAGACACAAAATCCTATTTGCTGACTTGGACTCCCTAGTTTGCAGACTCGTTCCGGGTAGCGCCCGTGTTTACTTTTAACTAGATGGTGGATTTTATACACACTTCACGGAGTTAACAGCGCTGGCGATATGGATCAATAGCTTGTAACCATGAAGCGGCGGGCTTTAAACATCACCATTCATACATCTTCACCGCTGCGAGGGGTGGGGCAGAGGACACCCTCTCGACAGACTTACGGGGCAATAAAAACTTGATACCGTCTGTACGTTACCTCTGACGTCATCACCCCGCTGATAAAATAAGAGTGTTTTGCAGTCGGTTTATAGGTTTATATATCCTGAGAAGTGTCTGTGGACAGTTTAGCTAGTACGCTTGTTTCTAGTAGATAGTAGACCTTGTTTTTTTATGTTTAAAAAATCCATTTATCTACTTTTAATAAATACGTTTTCCAAAACTTAGGCTTACCGTTTAATACTGCCGCCTTAATAAGCGAGATAGTATAAATTCCTGTCTGGCCACACAGCTTAAAATACAACGGTATGTGTCTTTTTCTGGAACTACTTCTTTATTGTGTCTAAGCTTGTACTCCCGTTTACCCTTCACTCACAAGTGAACTACGAAACTTCTGATCGCAAGGTAAAGAGGAAATATATTTGTTAGTCTTCAAATATCTTAGAATGGTATGTTGTGAGCCTATAAATATGGCGGTATTTGATAGAGGAAGGCTAAATTAAATATACAGGTTCTGAACATTGAAAAATGCCACCTGGACACGAGAATCGAACCTGGGACTTTTGGCATACTACGCCAATGCTCTACCCACTGAGCTATCCAGGAAACTTCCCGTGCCCAGGGACATTCTTCACTCATATTTTAAGGCAGAGTCTATGATGGACGTGCGGAAATTGTCAGCTACAAATGTGTGATTTTATTAAGATCACGAGCTGTCAGATAACGCAGCCACCTTCGACTCGGAGTTGGCTTATTGCTGCCATTTGTAAAATTATAAAAAAAATTGTAAGGGATAACACGTCCATCATAGACTCTGCCTTAAAATATGAGTGAAGAATGTCCTTGGGCACGGGAAGTTGCCTGGATAGCTCAGTGGGTAGAGCATTGGCGTAGTATGACAAAAGTCCCGGGTTCGATTCCCGTGTCCAGGTGTCATTTTTCAATTTTCAGAATATGATATATTGATGGATAATTCCTCAATAAAAAGCATAAATAATAGTTTCGGCTATTTGATTCATAAATATACAGAGTTATTCAAAAGTAATTGTGCAAGCCAGATGGCCTGTATTGAGAATGGTGTAAAATTTTATCCGAGAAATAACGGATTGATAGGAAGGAGAATGGCATCAAGTTCTTGCCTGGAGGTGACCTGGTGGTCTAGGGGTAAGGTGTCGACTTCTATGCTGGCGGCCGGGGTTCAATCCTCGGTCCCGGCATAGATTTATCTGATTACCAAACCCTTCCTTCACCTCTGACAAGACATCTTGTGAATGTGGGGAATGCCAGGTCTCCACCGTGGTTCGGATTCCACGTTAAACTGTAGGTCCTCCATTTCATCTCACAGTCACCCTACCATTACACATTAGCGTAAGTGCGTACAACCCGAACGGGTAGTAAGACGCGGTGTTAATAATAATAATAATAATATTTAGCACCGCATCTTACTAACCGTTCGGGTTATACGGTTTAATTACTAATTACTCTAATGTATTAGGAATTGGGAAGGTTGAATTAGAGGAAGTGAACCCGCATTTGCGTGGAGGGTTAGTGGAAAACCATTTAGGAAAAACCACCCCCAGTTCACCCGACCGAGATTCGAACCTCGATCTCCCCGTCCTCAGCAGTTGAGCTCAACACGACAAGCGCGTTAGCCAACTACGCCACTGAGGTGGGTAATAATAATAATAATAATAATCTTGCCTGGGTATGGTAACTACTGCCGGTATGTTCGTCGGTACCTGAATACCAAACGACAAGGACCTTGGATCGCCCGTGCCAGGTAAGAGGATTTGCCAATTTTGTTCTGGCCTACAAGATTGTCAGATTTAACACCCTACGATTATTTTTTTCTATTTTTACATTTAACACTGAAAATATCAATGGCTTAACACAAGAGATAGAACTCAAGAGGGTAGTTTTTATAAAGTGCACCAGCATCATAGTGGAAAAAAATATAGTATAACCACAATGCTAGATCACATCTGGAAAACTACCGTCAGTGTATTTGCCCGATATTGGACCCTTGAGCTTTACCCCACCAAAAATGATATCATCTGCGAGATTGATGCCGTAGACCATGTTACCATCGGTTTTGAAAAAATGTCGTATATAACATAACTTATAAAAGGTTAACTTTAAACTATCCATAACGAATGTTATAAGGGTTAAAATAAATATATTTGTAAAATAAATACAAAAGTTGAGAGCAAAACCACTGAAATAACTCAGTTTCTTTAGTAGTGTACAATTTGGTATTTTTAGTAATATTCATTATAATTATTGCAGTTAGGAGAAATTTATATTAATAATTTGGTATTTGCTTTGTGTATAAAATGTGGTGGAAACTCATAAATAAGTTACAAAATCATTTAAAAAAAATACAATTAAAAGTACAGGCAGACAAAATCCCTCATTAAATTTCATTAGCTTTCACTCCGTAGCTGAAAAAAAAAATGTTTTATCTATGCTACTATTTATAGTGAAAATTTATGTAAAAAGACGCATGTGAAAATACACTTGTTTTGCGTTACAAAGAGGAGCATACTATAAACTAAGTTAGTCTAAAACCATAAGTTAGGGGAGCGTTTTGTACTAGGGATTCTTATCTTAATAGCCTTAATTACATGGGTATACTGATTTAGGCTTTATTTTTACTTTCCATCCCAGTTTTTAGAATGGTGATACATTTATTTGAAATCGTACTTATTTATTTTGTTCTCGAATGCCAAATAATTTAAGCTTCTGACATTAGGGTTTATTGTAAATTATTAATAATGAATTTTATGATTAAATTTAGGAAAAACAAAACAGCCACAACCCACGACAAAAGTTCTCCATTTATTGAGCGTGAAAAATCTCATTTACAAAATGATAAAAATGTTGTCCCGACCCGGAATCTAGCCCGAGGAGAGTGGATGGGTATGTGAGGAGAGAGATGTGGAGAAGAGAATGGGAAGGAGAGGAGGAAGGGGATGGAGTGGAAAGGGAGGGGATTAAAGCACTCACTCATACCTCTAGCAATGTTGGAATAAAATGTTGGCTTGCTGTTATTAAATTAATTAGCCCATACCCTTATTACTTGTGACATTTCGAGCCAAGAAAATAGACGATTTCAGTCAAGCCTCACTATCTTCCTTGTTCTCTTACTTTTCTGGTAACATAAAGTATTTTAATCGATAGATAATTTACTATTAATTAATAGTATATTATTATTATTTTATTCAATATCTTTAAAAGGTGTAGTTGAATAAAATGTTACCTTTGTTTACATTTCAAGGGAGAGGTTTGTGTACACACAATCATACAATCCTTTCCCCCTTCCTCTTTGACTACGTCCCTAGTTCCGTGAACAAATTACAGAGGTGCATCAGGTGACCTGATGGCCTAAGGGTAAGGTGTCGGACTTCTTTGCCAGGGGTCCGGGGTTCAATCCTCAGCCCCGGCACAGATTTATCTGATTGACGAACCATTCCTTCACTTCTGATAAGGACGTGCATTAATCAAAGCTTGTGAATGTGTGGAATGCCAGGCCTCCACCGTGGTTCGGATTCCACGTTAAAATATGAACGGGTAGTAATATGCGGTGCTACTAGTAATAAAATAATAATAATAATAATAAAGATGATGATGATAATAATAATAATACAGAGGGGCGAGGCCCATATTCATCAAAATCAATCCCGAACATCTGATGCAATGGCTCCATGCACTCAAACATTCAAATTGATAGAGCAAAAGGGAAAGGAGGGGGGAGAGATAAGAATTCGCGTATACGTGCCATTTAGAAATGACAATGCTTCTGACATTTTTATTAACATTGTCCCCCCCCTCTCCTTAATAAAGTGATTCCACCCCACTCCCTCTGTATAACAAGGGAGAAACGTATAATTATTTTTTCAGTTTTTATATCAAAATATGTTTTTGATCAAAAGAAATCAAAATATTGCTCGAGTAGAGGCATAAAGTTTAATTATCTTCACATGTTGACCTTAACAGATCTTGAATATATATCAAAGGTGTCCTGGAATTTAATAACCACTTTTTCTCTTAATTAATAAATATTGTCATCAAATGCCGGTATGCTCATGAAAAATATTTAACAAATCTAATATCACCATGTGAAGAAAATTAAAATCTATGTTTGCACTGAATCAATATGTTATTTCTGTTAGCCAAAAAAAAAAAAAA
>CABEEJ010003066.1:23121-50219 GCA_901482245.1 Timema douglasi | reverse complement strand
TTATTATTACTATTAGCACTGCGTCTTACTACCCGTTCGGGTTATACGCACTTACGCTAATGTGTAATGGTAGGGTGATTGTGAGATGAAATGGAGGACCTACAGTTTAACGTGGAATCTGAACCACGGTGGAGGCCTGGCATTCCCCACATTCACAAGATGTCTTGTCAGAGGTGAAGGAAGGGTTTGGTAATCAGATAAATCTGTACCGGGACCAAGGATTGAACCCCGGCCGCCAGCACAGAAGTCTGACACTATACCCCTAGACCGCCAGGTCACCTATGAGTAAAGTTAAATTTAGAGGAAGTGTATCCACATTTACGTGGAAGAATAGTGGAAACCCATTTAGGAAAAAACCACCTCAGTAAACCGAACTGAATTCAAAACACAATCCCCCCCCATCATCAGGAGTCCAACCTATTGCGAGAGTAACGTCTCAAATAATTAGGCCACCGAAGAGAGTTTGGCAGAATATTAATTCAATGATGAATTTAATACCTAATCCGAGAATCTAGACTGGTGTATTTTTTTCTAGTACTTTTTTGATAGAACCACATCTTACTGCCCGTTCGGGTTATTGAATGATTTTATATGTGTTTGAATTGTCAGTTTATGATGGTAATACAGGTAGTAGGACTAAGTTAAACGAGTTGTCATGGACAAAAATACTCGTTCTTGGGTTCATGTTTGTTAAATGATTATTCTGTTGTTATTCCCGGAGCTCGTTCCTGGTAATAATACAGTGCATAAAGTGCTGACGAGGATGTTCCTGAAATTAGATAATCAAATTTATTTTTTTATTATTTAACACCACGTCTTACTACCCGTTCGGGTTATACGCTTTAAATACTAATTACGCTAATGGATTAGGAATTGGGAAGGTTGCATTAGAGGAAGTGAACCCGCATTTGTGGGGAGGGAGAGTGGAAAACCATTTAGAAAAAACCACCCCCAGTTCGCCCGACCGAGATTCGAACCTCGACCTCCCCGTCCTCAGAAGTCGAGCTAAACACAACTCGCGCGTAGATAATCAAAGGGAATACGATAATAATAAGTGAAAAGGGGGAAAAAATGTTAGTTCTTTTCGTACGAAAGCGTGGTGATTGTGTGCTATATTTCAACAAGAAGGTGGCGTTTACGTCTGTCGTACTAATGTCCATGGGAAAATTCACTGACAAAGATCAGCTATGTGCTGAGTTGCAAGTTCAGCTGTGTGCAATGTTGCCCGTGCTTTGGTAAAGTGAATTTTTTTTTTAGTGATGCCAAAAAATTAATTAGCACATCCAAAATGGCTTTAATCTGCCAAATGGATAGATATATCCTGTAAAGGAAACAATTTGAAGCCTACTGTAGTTTTTTGTGAATACGGTACCTATTAAAAAGCGACATTTTTTGTCTAAGGATGCAGAGGAATTTATCCAAGCAGTTAAAATTCACGCGGCATTGAATTAGCTGAAAATTAAATTAAAATGTTGAATCCTGTTATGCCTATTATTTTGGTAAAACAAAAAAAAATATTCATCTTAGAGAACAACTTTTTTAAAACGTCAGTTCAATATGTAACAATTTTAGTACAGCTCATGGCGATGATGAATGTCAACCTAGGAAGTGGCGATGTTACACATACCATAAAAAGGACATACTGGTTAGGATTGTCGAGCTAGAGACAATATATTTAAAGATTTAACGCGAAATAAGTGCTTCAAGCATCAAACAAAGTTACTTTAGAGACTGAGATTGAGACTGAACCTAGAGATTTTGAAGAAGATTGGGTGGGAAATCTTAATATCAACAGCTTAGCCTAAATACAGTTTAGTGGCAGTCATGATATTTAATTGTTAGAAGAAGACATGGAAGGAGACACAAGTGTTGTAGTATCTATTATCAGTAAAGGAATGGATAAGAAATATTCACAACGTATTCCATTGCAATCATCTAATCTAGTACTCAAAACTATTTGCGGAGATGTGCTTTAATTAAATAAAATAATTGAATTTTGTCTGAAACATAATAATGACAATACAAATGGTAGCTTGCAAATCGAGAGCATTGACTTTATTGAAAAGACAGTGGCTGGATAAGCTTGAATCAAATGGGAGTAAAGTGCTGAAATTGAGACCTATTGAATTGGTAAGCTTGGAAGAACCATTTTAAAATAAATATTCACACTGTTTTAAACAAAAGAGTGACAACATTTGTGGATTTTAAGAAAATTTAGTAATAAAAGAATGCGCAATACCTGTATTTAAAAATTCATCTGACGTTCCTTATTAATTAAAGGAAAAGGTAAAAACAACTTCAAAAATGACAAGAAAAATAAACTATCACACAAATCTATAAATCACCATAGGCAACCCCTTTATTTGTTGTTTCAAAGAAAAGAAGAGCCTTACGATTTTGTGCGGATTTTAAGAAAATTCCAGATATATTTGTCAAACTCACAAGTTTTGTATAATAAAATTAGAAGCAAGCCCGGAATCACAAGAAATAATAGTTTTAATACTTAATGTGGTGTGTACGTGATGATACTTGTATCATAAAATGCTGAATGGAATATCAAGTAGTCCAAATATTTTTCAAAGTGCGATGGACAGAATATATCAATGAATTCATGAAATGGTGTGCTTTGTTAATGATGTTCTTATCAACGGTGAAACAGAACAACAATATGTGACTTAACTATACATGGTCATGAAACGTCTCAATGATTACCATATTAAGATAAATTGAAATAAATCAGAGTTATTTAAGACTGAAATAGAATATATTGTGCCTACGATTTGTTCTGAAGGAATAAAACCTACCAAACAGAAAATAGATTAAATTCTAGAATGTCCAGCTGCCAAGAATGTCACACAACTCAAATCCTACTCCGTGTTACCCAATTTTTTATGCAAAATTAACTCCAACGTCATAAAATCTTCAACAACCATGGACAATGTTAAGTGAAGAATCTTTTGAGAGAAGCCTCTTGAAGAAGCTCGCCTAGATTAAAGAGAGATATGTGCTTTTCCCCTCTTTAATATCAGTGGAAAACTATAATAAGTTATAGAAAAATACAATATTCTAGTTGCTGTTTAAGAGATCTCAAAAAGGGGATGGCCAAATAAAGTGAATCCTAAGCTTGTGCCTTATTTTAGGAGATGAGAAGAAATGTCCACATTTGAAGGTGTACTTGTGTGGGAATTGCATGCCGTTATTCCTAAGAGTGTATGACACAATGTTCTTTAAAATTTGCATGATTATCATCCCAGCTGTGAACAGTGAATGGTTAACTATATCAATATGTTGATGGCCTATCATAGATGCCAACATTTAGGATACCATAAAAGGCTGTGAAACGTGTCGGTTTACAGAAAACCTTGGACAGTACAAGTATTTGAACACATGTCCTATCACACATAAGACATTTTAGATGGCCCACATAGATTATGTGAAGTATCAGAATCATATGATCCTAGTGCTAGTTTATTGCTTTTAGTATTGTATTGAAGCTTGAATTTCTAAAAATAGCTATGGTGCAAGAAACTGTATCCAAAATGAGAGTGTTTACCTACATTAGGTATGCCCAATTTTACTTTGTCTGATAGTGGTTCAACTTTTAATTCAAAAGAATTTGATGGTTTTTGCCTTAATAATAGAATCATAGTAAAAAAATCTCCTTCATAATATTCTCCGTCAAATATACCAGGATATAATAAGTTCAGATGGGTGTCATCCTTTAAAGATACCGTAAAATGACATACCTAGTTTACCCTAATGAAACAAAAAAAGAGCAACCTTTTCGTGCAAATAAGTTGAAGAAACTAATGTGTGATGTTCCAAATATAGAGCCGCGACTTACTGAGACTCTCCTCACCACAGAACTACTGTCGATTTTTCCACAGGAGCCTATAGAGATTCCTAGACCCCCCCACTACCTCAAACGGAAAGAAACCTTGAGGCAGCGGATGGTTAAACTCCGATAGAAATCCTATCTCCAGCATTAGCTAAGCAAAGGCCTGTATCATCTCCGGTCCAGCTTACTTCCGTGAACATTCCGGAGACAGCACTTGGCCATATCCTAGGCCATTCATTCGTCCAGGAAGACAAAGCCTCCAGAGAGACTGACTCTTTATTGTGGTGCTATTGTATTACCCTATCTTGGGAATGTGAGGAATGCCAGGCCTCCGCCGTGGTTCGGATTCCACGTTAAACTGTAGGTCCTTCATTTCATCTCACAATCTTCATCTCACAATCACCCTACCATTACACATTAGCGTAAGTGCGTATTACCCGAACGGGTAGTAAGACGCGGTGCTAATAATAATATTACCCTATTTTAAGATTATAGTTTCTTATTATTTTGTAAAGGAAGAGGTCATAGTATTATATATGTTTAAGTTGTCAGTATAGGATGGATAGACAGGCGGTAGGACTGATTTAGACGAGTATAAGATGAACATACAAGTTCTTGAGTTCATGTTTGTTAATTGATTATTTATTTGGTTTTTTATTCCCATAACCAGGTGTAGGTATTAATACAGTGCAATTACACACCTGTGTATTGATTACGCTAGTGGTTTTTATGGATTAGAAAGGCGATATTTATAGGAAGTGTACCTGCACTTGCGTGGACGTAGAGTATAAAACTATTTTAGAAAAAGAAACCTCAGTACACCCAACCGAGGTTTAAAACTCAGTCCACCAAATATAGTAGTCTAGTCCAATGTGAGAGTGACGCCTTTTAACACGCAGCCCCCGAAGAGGATTATTTATATACTAACAGTTTACTTTCTAAATATGTTTATTATAATGTATTATACCAACAAACTACTTACAAACTAGTTTTATCTAGGAAAAAAAACACTTTTTTTGCGGTAATCATTGATAATATTTAATTTATTATTATAAAATAGGCAATTTTATTATTTATGAAAAGTTAAAAATGACATTACTTGACGTATAAATGAATATAAACTGTTATATAGATGTCAAGAACGTTCCTTCCTATCCATATTGGTATATATATATTAATGATTGAATAGCTGGACAAGACCGTTTCCAAAGAGTAAATATCTTAGTATCACCCAGAATTGAGCCAGGATCACCAAGATCTTGAAATGACAGTTATAACCAATTAGGCACATGGACATACACATTACAATATATATATATATATATATATTTAGCACCGAGTCTTACTACCCGTTCGGGTTATACGCTTTAACTACTAATTACTCTAATGGATTAGGAATTGGGAAGGTTTAATTAGAGGAAGTGAATCCGCATTTGCGTGGAGGGAGAGTGGAAAACTATTTTGGATAAACCCCCCCCAGTTCACCCGACCGAGATTCGAATCTCGATCTCCCAGTCCTCAGAGGTCGAGCTCAACACGACAAGCGCGTTTGCCAATTACGCCACCGAGGCGGGTCATTTCAATATACTTGTGGCAAATAGTAATAACAATGTTATTAGTAAATTGATATTTTATTGATCTTTTGTACGCTTTATCTTACTGCTAATCCCAGCTATTCACGTATTTACATCAAGAGGATAGGTATGAGTAAAGTATAGCTAGGAATAAATCTACTGTACCTACATTTACTTCGAGGGAAAACGGAAAATCACTTTGGAATAATAAAGGTAGCAAGGTAATTGAATGTTTTATAAAACTCGAAGAGTACGTCTTGTTCCAAGATGGATTTTGAACCACCTCGTCTTACCACCTGATGTTCTAACTAAATTAATGCTTTTATGCATTTGCGTGGGGAGAGAGAGAGTGGAAAACAGTTGTGGAAAAGCACGCTCAGTACACTCGACCGAGATTCGAACCTCAATCTTCCCGTCATTGGCAGTCTAGTCTACTGCAAGAGTAGCTCCTTAGACCATGAAGCCACCGAAGCAGGAAAGATGTAAATCGAATGGGAAATGCCATTTAAGCATATAGATGGATAGAGGAGTAAAAATCAAATAAAAACATCTTCTTTGATGTAAACATAAATTCCTAATACATATTTTAGTACTCAATATTCAAGAGAGGGTTTTTTAGATTTTTTTTTAAGTATTCTTTTTTTTTTAATTGATCTTAGCGTTCAGCCAAAATAATAGAGCTTTAAGGGTCGACTAGAAAACATTATGAACCTTGGTGTTTTTCCAGCTAGTCCTCAAACCCCGAACCCAAACCTTCATTATCTCTCTCTTTCTCTCTCAAGTTATCTTTGAAGGAAAGGAGAGCAAGCGTCGTAGAAGCAAGCACTTGATGCCTTAACATGATGGTATGCGAGCCAAAAAAAAACAACACACAAACTAACCTTCACTTCTGCTTTTAACTAGGGCGAGAAAGGGGTCGCTGGAGGGGGGCGGGTAAGAACTTTGCTTTGGACTTGTACATGAAGAGAGTTTGGGTTAAGGGAGGGGGCAAAACCTTATGCCACAATTACTCAGTTTTTGAAAGAAGTTTTTTTTTTTTTGGGTTGGTTAAGGAGGGAATGGGATAAACAAGTTATAACGGAGGCTTCGGAACACAAACCCCTTCTACCATTTTTTTTCCCCCGTCTCCTCCCCCACCTCACACTTTTTACTTGAAGCGACGAAAACTTTGTAAACTGTTATCAACATAAAACTTTAAACAAATAAATTCGGGGAATTACAAAGTGTACACCATGAATTTTGTTTTCTTATATGTATATATTAAGAAATAGACCTGTCAGTATTGTTTTATTTTCATTCCATTAAGTGGCAGAGAATAATAATAATAGTATTAATAATTGACTGAATTTTAAGAGAGAATGGATGATTATTTTAAAGATGTCTAAAGTTGTTAAAATTAAATATACTTCTCCTAATTTCTTATTATTTTGTGGAAATATTTATACCTTGTCTTATTTTAAAAAAGTAGCTTTTTGTGTGTATTTTAGGAATATGTGTAACGTGTTATATACTCTCTAATACTCACACTCAATTAAGTCCTTTAATTGGTTTAAAACTATTTCTACCAGATCTGATAAGTTCTAATAACGGGTAACACTGCGACATCACAAGCGGGAGACGCCCAATTCGCTTCAAAAATGCACCAGCGAACGAGGAAACTCGGCTTGGAAGACCAACACGCAAACATCTTAACTCCTGGGCCAGACGACGAGTAAATGAGAGAAGCATCATTCGGGGTGTTCCCAAAAACCGTCGTCGAGCGCTAGGGGTCAGGTGGCGTGATTAGTGAAGTTTACCACCCCTCTTCGTTCTTGGTGCTAACCTTGATAACTTTATCAGTCCCACTGGTATAAAAAGGCCTGTCCCCGGTTCACGTATCTCTATTATTTCGTAACCACTCGTCGGAGGAACTACTGGAAGATATTTACGAGCATCTGCTAAGACTACGTACTGAAGACCACGATGGTTGAGACGTCTGTGTCACCTCCTCGCCACTGAGCGAGCTATAGCTGATACTACGAGTATTGAGGGACATTGTTATCTTTACTGAGCTTTGAGCTATATCGTTCTATGTCCATATAACTTAGTTTTGTATGTCAGTATTGCTGACTTGTTTCCCTTTGTCCTTAAGGCATTGTTTAGTTGGTTGAGCCTTGAGCTCTTTAGTTCTATGTACATATGACTTAATTTATTCTATGTCAGTACTACTGACTTGTTTTCCTATGCCCTTAAGACATAGTTTATTATAGTGATCTTTGAGCTCTTTTGTGCTATGTCCATCCATATGACTTAGTTCTTGTATTTCAATACTACTGACTTATTTCCCTATGTCCATAAGGTATAGTTTATAGTTTTATGCACTATATTTCTAAGCCTATTAGGCTTAGTCGCAAATATTAGGGTCAATATTATACTCCTTATACTATATGGCCACTCTGCGGCTAGTTTAAAGAATGGAATAAAATAATGAAGAATACCCGGTTAAGTATTGCTTTGTTTCAAGACCTAATTGGTTCTGTAACTTACACTTGTCTCCGATGTGTCTCTTGTGTCTACTTTAACGAGTTACAAGCTTTTATTATTTACACCTATGACCCATATGTGTGGGTTATAGGTGTACCTGGGTGCTTCACACCTGATGCTCCTTTGTCGAGCTATTTATTTAACTATAAGCGATTATACTCTCATGTTTAAACTCTGGATTGTTTGAATCATTTCTACCTATAATTTTTTGTACTTCTTATTGACTTGTTTGAATATTAATAAACTGATTTATTAAACTTGTAAATTATTCGTAACGTTGTTTCTTCCAATCAACATGTATAAGTTTACAAATGTTGTAGAAGTTCTACAATCATTTTCTTCCACCGTGAAGACACCAAACCAAGATAGATTTTTCTGGACTAGAATATATTTAACAGAATATATTTTGTGACAGAGTGCTGCTAAGAAATCGTAAAAAGAGACCCACTTAAAGTGCTATACAACAAGAGATTAGAACTACGAGTGTCGTAGTTTTACTAGCTGCTCTCTGGAACTAACTAAATCGATGCCTACGTGGACAAATGCATCAGTCTTATGTAATTTATTGGTGATGAGGAAGTCAGGGTTCGAATTCCGGCTGTGTGTAATAAGCGTGATTTTTTCCTAAATAATTTCCAACTCCCTTCACTTTTCCTTTCCACTCTATCTTCCTCACCTCTACTACATTATTTTAATTAATATATAATTATGAATTGTGTAACCGGAATGGTTAATGAGGCTTAGTGGAAAGCTTAATTATTATTCACAATAGTATTTTTTTAATTATTGTGTTATAAGTATTTAGGACTCCTAATAATCTTGATCTATTAAATATACTATTCTAACTAATTGTCTTTATCTAATCATTGAAATTTTAGTTTGAAATAATAAAAATATCGACTTTATTGTAAGAGCTTAAAGCTTAGTTCCCTGTTTCTGTTTACTTTTTTCATATTATTAAGGGAAAGTATTTTAATCATGAAAATTGTGACCTAGATATTTTGATAAATCTTGACTTTTATGTAACCCCAAATTCCGAAAAGTTGATTTTACAAATATTTTCCCCCCATGTCTATCTGTCTGTCCCTGGTCACAGATTTGAAACAGTTTGATGGATTTAGTTCTAGCTTGAAATTTAGATGTTATAGGTTTTTTCTTTACACTAGTCCTCGAATTAGTCATTGTACTAATAATTGGTCTTTATTGCATTCCAAATTTTTTCAAAAATATCTATAACGATTTTATTAGAAATTAATACCTAGGGAGGCTTTTACTTGAATGATAACCGTGGATACTTATATTTTGGGTGAACATTCGATAAGGGGTGGTTTACTTATGAGTGATCTCCGAAAGTTTGAAATATTTCTATAGTCGTTCTAATGATTTTGTTTAAAATAAATATATCTTGGGAATGTTTGGCGTGAAAAACAAAACTGTAAACTTTGGGGGAGCAGGGGCGCAATTCGATTAGAGGTATTATACCAACGACAGTTTTTTAATTAATTTGAACATTTACCTGTGATTTGGTTCTGTATGTTTTACATAAAAAATAGCAATATTTCTATTTTCTTTAAAAAAATTACTGAATAGTAGTTCACTGATTACTGATTTTTGAATAAGTTTAAATTCTTTGAAAATAGCTTTAACGATTTTGTTCAAAATTTGTATTTGAAAACTATTGTACATTATAATAAATAAAATTTAATTATATTTAAATTAACTTAATTTTAGTATAGCTTAAGCCTAATTATAACAAAGTTTTTAAAAAAATGAAATATTTCGAGAATAGTCTTTAAGATTGAATTAATAATGGGTATCGTGGAGTAACTTTTCTTCATAGCTAATAATATATTTATATTTTCACAAATAAAAATCATTTAATGGTATCTAACAAATAACTTNTTTTTTTTAGTTTTTCCAAGCTTAAATACACTATATGATATAATATGTTAGAAGATTGTGTCGTAACATTTGTATTCAACTATATCTATATTTTCTCAAGCCAGTACAAAGCTTTGAAATGTTGAACCTGTGTTTGAATCGGACTCATATTTCACCCGAAATTACTAATCTCAATATTTGAGAGATTTGTATAGTACTATAAACTCGAATAGAGAAGTAAAAGATTTAAATAATTTAAATTTTTTAATAAATTAGCAATAAATAGATTATTTCAAGTGATTATAGAAACTTGCAGGTCTTGTAATATTTAGTCATTATTTTAAAACGGCTTGGTGACTAACGTTTACACTATAAAATATTTGATTAGAGCTATTTTCTTAATCAACCTGTTTCGATTCAAGCTAATGAGTAAAGAAAATGATTCTATTCTAAACTGCACGCTTCAAGCTATGTTTATGTATAATGTCTTGTATCAGCTGGTAGCGCATCTTATCAGTTTGTTGAATCTCCTGGTTTTGATTACCGACGAAGTCAAAAATGAATTAATAAGAAATTTTGGGTTTCCTCTTTCGTTTACGAACGGGCGGCTATGAAAGTAGGTATGGTTTGTTATTGAATTAAGCTAGTCTGTAAGTCCATTCCAATAATGTTAGCTGGTATTGAACTTGTACGTCTAAAATTCCTACTACAATTCTTAAAATTACTTTTTTTTTTAGAACAAAGCGCTGTAATACCGCCGTGAGCTATATCATATAGGCAACTTGTATAACAGTGCTGTGTGGCACATAACATACATTGAAAAGAACTAAGTGAGTTAGAATTATAGCTATCTCCACGAGCGATTTTAGCAGTGCCGTTGAGAAGCGCAACTGTCGAACTGCCATTACTCCGCCAGGTTTTCTTCCAAGATTTAAGTAAACAAAACGGACTTCGAGAACAAAGTACTTGCGCTGGTTTTGTTACATAAGATAAAAGATTTAAAATATATTACGTCATTGGTACCATCTACTTTCAACTAAACTAGGAAGATAATATTTCTATACGTTATTTAACAAAATTGGGAAATATAAAATAACACATTTTTCAAGTATTTTCGCACGTCAGTAGAATAATCTAACGACATGTCAAAAGAAAAAAACACAGTTTTCAAGTACTTTCTAAAGTCAGTAGAATCCTTTGGCGAAAGATTACATCAGTCTTGGATCCCGGAATTTAAGTAGCATTTCTTTCTCGCCAATAAACAATTTCACATCTAAACTCTCAAAGAAATGTTGGTACGATATGTCTACTAATACCTGTAATGGCTCATCCCGCACAACAACAAGTGGCTTTCATTTGAATGAGTCAAGATTCACGCGTATTTCTGTCACCAGTGGGAACAAGACCATTGAAAACTACAGTGGCCCCATGGCTTCTTTGGTGCTGACTGACAGCTCACGGCTGACTTCTGACAGTCAACATTTAGGTATATACCTAAATTTTGACTGTCAAAAGTGACAGCTGCTAAACACATGTTTTTTCAGATCATATGGTTCGGCGTAGGGATACATAATTTTGTCTGGTAGCTTTTCAAAACGTTTAGCTGTGAGCTGTCAGTCAGCACCAAAGAAGCCATGGGACTACTGTATTTATCTACGCTGGCCGCACTGCTAGAATACGAGCAGCTACACCCTATATTGCCGCTGAGGGAATGACAGGTCTTCTGAAGAAACACTTTATATTCGCTCTCTTTTAATTAACTGCTGTCAGATTTTTTTCGCTTTCAGTTACGTCGGAAGGTAGTGTGCTGCTGTAAGAAGGAGCTACTGGCAACATCTAAGATCCAGTGTTGCCAAATTTGTCTATATTTAAGGGACGATTGACCACACGAATACAAGAGAATGACAACGCTGTTTCCCAATAGTATACATGCAGTTCCCTCAGAGATTATATCCATCGTAGTTGCAAGGTCAGGTGTCCTAGTTTAAGCTCTGTATAGTTAGGGCGTTTTTTCACTGGCCGACACACACCGATGTGTCGTCACCAATACCGATATAACGATATCGTGGCACCTCAAATGCATTGAATGGAATGATTTTTCACTTGGCGATATAATTCCGATTTATTGGCACCGATATGTCGATATCGTTTTTCAACAACAGATCGGAGACTTTGTGGACCCCGGTTGTATTGGACTGACTTTTTGCGCAGTATTGTGTAATATACACGGTCGGCATGTACTGCGCCATATCTATATACGCCTAATATCTAGTGTTTTGTGTGTATTGTGTACCAGAGTTGGACCGTAGTGGATGGTGTGTATGTAAGCAATGGCAAACTTCAAATACGATTTGGTTACGTTATTTAAAATTATTGAAGAAAAACCTTATCTTTAGAATAAAAAGTCGGAGGAATACAAAAACAGAATATTGCGAGAGAAAAACTGGGTTAAAATTTGTTATTTTATTGATGATACATACTAAAACAAGACGATAGACGATATTACAATAAGTACAGTGTATTGACAGCAGTCATTACGAAGTATTTTGACCGAACTAATAACAGTAACTAACGGCAAAATTAACATTTTTGTCGCCACCGATATCAATGTAGGGTTTTAAAAGAAAAAGCACACAACGATTTTATCAATGTCGTGTCAGTTAATACTTCAGTATTGGGGACAAAATTATTGTTATCATATCGTCAAATGAAAAAAAAATGCCCTTAAAGTACGAACAACGATAGTTGTCGTGGCACATACCGCCAACGGTGGGCTGTGATTGTCCCACGTGACTCCCGCGCTTTCCACTGGCCTACAGTAGCCCCATGGCTTCTTTGGTGCTGACAGACAACTGACGGCTTTGAAAAGTTACCAGACCAAATTATGTATCCCTACGACGAACCATATGATCTGCAAAAACATGTGTTTAGCAGCTGTCACTTCTGACAGTCAAAATTTAGGTATATACCTAGATGTTGACTGTCACAAATCAGCTGTGAGCTGTCAGTCAGCACCAAAGAATCCACGGGGCTACTGTAGCTGGAAGCAAGTGGGCTGCTTGGCTCTTATGGGGAATCTATGTATAATCTTCATCTTAAACTCAAAACCTCTTCCCAATTTTGTACTTTTGAATGTACCACTCTGAAAAAGAATGATGTAAGATAATATTTAATACCTTCTGGCTAAGAAAAAACAATAAAGAGTAGTTTGGCTAACTAGACTATTAAGATTGAATTTTGAAGCCATGAAAAAAAACTCGCTGTTTGCCATTTAAGCCCTAATACATTTTTATTTGTGCTTATTTTAGGCACTACATAACTGTACAGTAGCCCCATGGCTTCTTTGGTGCTGACTGACAGCTCACAGCTGACTTCTGACAGTCAACATTTAGGTATACACCTAAATTTTAACCATATGATCTGCAAAAACATGTGTTTAGCAGCTGTCACTTCTGACAGTCAAAATTTAGGTATATACCTAGATGTTGACTGTCACAAATCAGCTGTGAGCTGTCAGTCAGCACCAAAGAATCCACGGGGCTACTGTAGCTGGAAGCAAGTGGGCTGCTTGGCTCTTATGGGGAATCTATGTATAATCTTCATCTTAAACTCAAAACCTCTTCCCAATTTTGTACTTTTGAATGTACCACTCTGAAAAAGAATGATGTAAGATAATATTTAATACCTTCTGGCTAAGAAAAAACAATAAAGAGTAGTTTGGCTAACTAGACTATTAAGATTGAATTTTGAAGCCATGAAAAAAAACTCGCTGTTTGCCATTTAAGCCCTAATACATTTTTATTTGTGCTTATTTTAGGCACTACATAACTGTACAGTAGCCCCATGGCTTCTTTGGTGCTGACTGACAGCTCACAGCTGACTTCTGACAGTCAACATTTAGGTATACACCTAAATTTTGACTGTCAGAAGTGACAGCTGCTAAACACATGACTTTTCAGATCATATGGTTCGGCGTAGGGATACATAGTTTGGTCTGGTAACTTTTCAAAGCCATCAGCTGTCAGCTGTGAGCTGTCAGTCAGCACCAAAGAAGCCATGGGGTTACTTTACATAGGTTATTAATGTTATTTTTTTTCGTCGTAAAAAGACATCTATAAATTGTTATTAAATTAAACTAGCTTATACCAGAACATTAAACTTAAAAAACAAAATCACGTTACAAAATAAATATTGACGGCATTATATTAATTGTTTTTATTATGATGATGGTTAGATACTTATCTTATATTCGCTTTACCAGACCATAGTATCTTCTATAATATAATGTATTGGAGTTCTTTTAAATAACAGGTGTTCTATTTATTTAAATGATCAATTGAGTTCGCACCTTTATAGACAAATGAATGGCTCTCAATTAATGTACTATGTTTAATACCAATATTATCTAAATATACTGTGTAGATACATGTTTTATAATACAACCTAAAACTCCAACTATGGGCAAGACGGTAGAATGTATCCGAGTTTATATATTAGGAGTTCAAAAGTCTAGGAGGTAGCTAAGCACAATTTTATTCTAAAATAATTTTTTAATATTTATTTGAAAACAATAAGTACCATTCAAACTATAACAATTTCTTTATTATTGTCATCTAAGCTTAATTCCGAAAGAAAAATCACAACTTTACATTGATAGGTAGTAGAAATATTCCAATAAACTCATTTTATTTTTACCATGTAGTGCCATATACTAGTTAATTCATTCAAGCCGGCCGTCAAGCAGACGGCGCTTGATGACTGAACGTACTTTGCCTATACAGAGCGAATAGTGCAAATGTCGGGGAGGGCATCCACTGGCCCGCATCGCACGCGTCGAATTCCAATCTGGCTCACATAACTCCATCGGTATTGTTGATGTACGATGCGTACGATGCGGATCAGTCCCATTAAAAAATAATATAAGGAAATCAAAAATCCCTTTTCGACCAATGGAAGCGTACATTTAGTCCGATCTCGACTGCCGCGCTGCTAATTCAACCAAGCGCCGCTCGTGGAAACAAGATAGGTCATCAAGCCTAGAGGTCACACCGCTAGAAGTCACACCGCTAGAATCACTCGTGGAAACAAGATAGGTCATCAAGCCTAGAGGTCACACCGCTAGAATCACTTGTGGAAATGGACTCTTACTAATGGACTGATGGACGGACTGACTAAAATACTGATGTAATCCGAATTTTCTGATAAAATCAGTATCAGTCCATCAGTCTTGCAAGTGGTGGGAGAGACTAACAATAATAATGGCTGCACGCGCTCGTCAGTATTTTCTTCAGTCTCAGCAGCAAACAGAGACTGCCCACGCCTCTTTTTATCATTGTTATTATTATTATTAGCACCGCGTCTTACTACCCGTTCGGGTTATACGCACTTACGCTAATGTGTAATGGTAGGGTGATTGTGAGATGAACTGGAGGACCTACAGTTTAATGTGGAATCCGAACCACGGTGGAGGCCTGGCATTCCTCACATTCACAAGATGTCTTGTCAGAGGTGAAGGAAGGGTTTGGTAATCAGATAAATCTGTGCCGGGACCGAGGATTGAACCCCGGCCGCCAGCATAGAGGTCTGACACCTTACCGCTAGACCACCAGGTCACCTACTCATCTATAATATCGATGATGGGTTGGATCAGGGTTCATAAACTGGCTTGGTGTACCGAGGGTGGTTTCTACAAAAATTGTTTTTCGCTCATGCACCCTCCACGCAAATTCATATGAACATCCTATACATGCAACCTTATCAATACTTAACCCATTAGCGTAATTAGTATATAGGTACCCACTTCGGTGGCCACGTGGTCTAAGGTCCTACACTCGCATTAGACTAGACTTCCAATGATCGAGGTTCGAATCTCAGTTGTCTGTACTGAAGGTGTTTTTTTCCTAAATGGTTTTAATCTCCCTTCCCGTAAATGCGGTTACACTTCCTATAGATTTAACCTTCCTAATCTCTAAAACAATAGCGTAATTAGTACATAAACTTATAGCCTGAAAGGGTAGTAAGACTCGGTGCTAAAAAAAAGTACTGCCTCAACATGACCATTATTACTGTCAGTATTTTTAAGACTGACAGTTTTACTGATCATTCAGAGTCCTTATTAGAGTAGGATAGAAGGGGACGCAGTAATAATAAAACTCTCCTCTCTAAACATATAATTTAACTTTCTACACATAGTAATCTCAACAGTTGTTGAATATGGGTCATGAACCTATTGGTAATTGATAGCTTTTCCTCTTCATTAAAAAAAAAATCATCATCAAATCGTGGGAAAACCTTGTCAGATATTGAAACACTGTTTATATGATTATGTGTAAAAATATAAATTATATAATTATAATGAAAAATATTTTATTTATTTAACCGAAAAAAATTTGTGTCATTGAAACCGCAAAGATACTATCCTTAGCTAGCAATCCTTACCACCCCACATTAGGCCTTGCAAACACTAGAGGTGAGGGGTGTTGAGGGAGTTAAATATAGTAGGCTCAACAGTTAACCGGTCTCATGGTATAGTGGTAAGAGCACTTAGCTAACATCTTAAGGGTTATGGGTACTTTACTTAATTTTTTGAGGAAAGCTACACATTTAATCTTATCTTAAAAATGTCGAAATTTTTCCTGAAATTTCATCAAACTACTTTTAAGGATTTTTTTTGTCATATAATTTAATATGGAAGGCTTTTAAACTGCAGAACGTCTCTGAAATTTGATAAATGGTTCATTATATTGGTTGAGAAAAGTAGGAGGTTGAAAATTGAGCTTCTCAATGAAGCTATATTAAGAGCGTTCATCATAGCAGGCCCAACTCGGCTCCCGATTCACATCTGCGTTTGTGTGTGTGCGCACGAGGTATGGAGGTAAAAGGGAGAAGAAAATACCTACGATATACCAGAAATGTGTGTAGTGCATTCATATTTGAATGATTACTCGAAATTTTCCGTGGTGTCTATGAGGGACAAAGCGACAAAGCTTATTGATAATAACTACAGTATGTCCCTTTTGTGACAGAATGAAGATTTGTGCACAGTGATTATCTGGCTATCCATTCTAAAATGGCAAAAAAAACCTGCTTATTCAATGCAATTTTTATCCAAATATAATTTAATATTTCAACACTTTTCAGTATTAGGAACTTATTTTAACTCATTATCTCCATTGAAGTTTAATCATAAATGATCCACGTGCAATAGTGTTCGTGTAAATTTAATATTCCGAGCCGAATGTATCACAAAGTCGATTACCATGACGTGATGTACGCTCTTAATGAACAGCTCAAAGATAACCCGATGTGCTTGTCGATAGTCTAAGGCAGGTATGTGCATAATTATTTACTTAAAAGTGTACCAAATAATAACTAAAAAAATACGGTCCAAGGTATTTTGTTTATTTATTTTTCTTCGAAATTCCTTTAAAAAAAATCACACCACGCAACAGACTGATAAGAATAAGTTTCAATATATTGAGAATGCACTACATTCATAAATACCTTAGTGGCTTAGTATGTTTTTAAGTTAGTTTAAAACATCTATATGACTGGGTGTGAGCTAATTGAAACTGTGATGAGGCGATTCTCAAGAAAGGAAACAGATGATCATCAGGAATTCAGTTTCTAAGATAACTTCTCCTAAGTTTCATGAAAGCAAACATTTCCAAATTATATTTTTTGGCGTGATTTATCAAATTTGGAAAGATTATTTTGGCGTGGTTTGTGTAAAAATCTAATTTTGTTGGGTTTAATAAAAACATGCTTCAAAACGCAACGCCACTGGCTGGACTGAGCACACCGGATGGTCGTATTTTGCCTATGGGCCTTAGATTCCCCATTCCTGGTCCAATGGTTTGCGGCCGAGAAATTCAACTAGGATTTACTTCAGACCCTACCCCGCTCTCATCTCCAACAAGAAAGTGGTTAGATTTGGTAGGTGTTAAATTATGGTATTTAACGTGCACTTTCTGAATCGACTAATTACATCAGCACACCACGAGGATTCCCATGGACGAGAGTGAAAGGGCCAACAAATTTTGACGGGAAAGATATTTTCCCATAGGTTCTAGGGTTATTTTGCATATCACAATCGACATAGGACCGACAGCTTTACTACCTCTCAATCAAGAAAGATCCGTTGACCCCATTTGGGTTATAACTGTTATTATTATTATTATTATTATTATTATTATTATTATTATTAGCGCCGCGTCTTACTACCCGTTCGGGTTATACGCACTTACGCTAATGTGTAATGGTAGGGTGATTGTGAGATGAAAGGGAGGACCTACAGTTTAACGTGGAATCCGAACCACGGTGGAGGCCTGGCATTCCTCACATTCACAATATGTCGTGTCAGAGGTGAAGGAAGGGTTTGGTAAACAGATAAATCTTTGTCGGGACCGAGGATTGAACCCCGGTCGCCAGCACAGAAGTCTGACACCTTACCCCTAGACCACCAGGTCACCATACGAGTCACTGTTATTAGGGGCCTTAAATCCCAAGATAAAAGCCTTTTTACAATAAACTGGATTGCCTGTGGTGGGGAGGTTGAGGATTGAATCTTGGCTGGCAGTAATGGAACTTATATTTTTGTCTCAAGAGTAATAGTTTATACCCAAGGTTTCTCCCATCCATCCCTACATTAATGTGAGTGTGATTTGTTTGCCTTCCTTGTCATTAATAACCTAGGTGTTTTAAAACATAATGGTTTAAAAAAAAATGTTTCGTCAAGGTATTCTCTTCACGTCTAATTTCCTCCCCTCTTCCCTACTATTTTCCTAGAAATGCTCAACGCAGACCCTCGCGAAGGCAAACTGACAAAGGGATGGGTCATTGTTTTGAAATATCTGAATAGCGATAGAGCTCTTTTATGGAGATGTGAAGGGGGAAGGGGGGGCCGACCTGGGAGTTTACAAAAGAACAAGGAAGGAAAACAACTGCGGTCGGACAATCAATTTACCACCACCAAAGCTTCATCTCTCCATATTTTATTTTCCCAACTCTTTCCTCCTAGCCTTGTTTCCTTTTTATCTTCTTTGTTTCTTTATCCTCCGAGAGTTTTGTGGTGGGTAATGAATGGTATGATGTGAAGGGCTATTATTGATATGCCTTATTTCCCCCCTCCTCCCCTTCGTCTTTGTTTAGAAATATTTCACTTTCATAACATAATAAAACAACAACACATTAAAAATAAATAGAATGCTAGCGGAGAGGTATATCTAGGGATGTGGTATCGAAATAATAGTATCGATATTGTACTCATTAAAAGTATCGGAAGAAAAATATCGATACTGTACTAGTATCGTTAACAGTAAGTATTGGTATAGAAATTTTAATTTGTACAATAGTTTACTTTTTATCTCGTAATAATAATTAAAGTTTTGCGTCATGGTTTTATTTTCATATTTATTTAAACACTGAAATTATAGTGCTTTTTAATACTTTAAACAAATAGGAAAAGTTGCTTTTTCACTATCAAACTTATTTAAAAAAATTCATAACTCACTCTTGGGCGGTGCCATTATATAACTACATTCGTCGTTTGTATGCCCTATCAAGACAGATTATTAATTATAGACAAATATTAGAATATTGGACGCTCTGTCCTGCTTCATCAGCTTAAACAACGCACATAAACTTTTCTGCTTTGTTGGCTGGGGCCACCCTTAAGTTGAGTAAGTTCATTGAGCTCTACAAATGCTTATTTTGTTTAGTTTGTGACGACCTTGCTCAATAATAAAGGGGTTGTATTAGATTGGTCGCCACTCACCCTTTCGCCCGGTTAAGTAGCAGGCTGTAAAAAAAAAATTAAAAAAAACAGCTATGAATTATAATGAGCTAAAATATATAGAATGCTAGAGTTGCAGAACATGAGTGAGAATTGAGAAATAACGTCATTTGTTCCTCCTCCACAGTCCACCATAGTAAACATTTAATCCCAGAACGAGGGAAGATAAAAAAATAATTGTTTCTTTCGATACCTATCTGATACGGAAGTGCTACTAGTAAAATTAGTAAAAAAAATGTATACATACATTACACAAGTAACATTATACAGTACTTACGATTCTGGGAACTAATAGAAATTAGCATATTTATGTCAGCTCCGAGACCCTAGTATTTTGTTAATTTCGGAAATTTCAAATATTTAATTTTATCTAGTACCCGCTTCAGTGACCACATTATCTAAAGTGTTACTCTCACAATGGACTAGACTGCCGATGATGGGTAGATTGGAGCCTAGATCCCGGAAAGCTGTACAGAGGGTGGTTTTCCTAAATAGTTTTCCAATCCCCCCCCCTCAACGCAAATGCGGATACACTTTCTCTAATTTCAACCTTCACTATCCCTAATGAATTAGCGTAATAAGTACATAGACGTATAGCCCAAAAGGATGTTAGGAGGCAATGCTTAAAAAATAAAATATTGATCTGGTGGGTCACACAGAAAGATCCCGTGGGGCTCCAAGTAGTCTGTGGGCTGTGGGTGGGACATGCCTGCCCTAATATGCCACAGTTCAACTGCTGCACCCCCCTCACCTATCTTTCACCATGTCTTAGCACCCATCTAGATTTACGCAGATATTAATTACGCTAATGGGGTAGGAAAAACAAAGGTAGAATTGTATATTATATTTAGCCACATTTACGAAGAGGCAGATTAGGTAGTCACTTAGGAAAGCCCACTTGGAGAACGCCCAACCTGGAGTTGAGCCCGGGTATCTCTGTCACCAGCAATCCAATCCAACATAAGAGTAACGGGTTACATCATGCAACCACTGATTTAGGTCACTATTAAACGTGAAACCCCTTTAAAACGTTCTTCATATTAACTATTATTGAGTTTTAATGGGACGTAAACCTATATTGGAATGATTCCACTGGTGGCTTATAGCATGAAAATTCTTTGTATTAATAAGAAAACTGACCAGTAGCTGGGGCGATTTCTCGTAACACTACGTCACATCGCGAGATAGTATTGTGATGTTCATCAGGGGGGTAAGGGGCGGAGAAGCCGTTTATATTAAGTTCCATAATCGGTCACGACGTTTATGTCCTTGTCGATGGTGTTGTTGTTGGCAAACTCCCCGTACATGATACAGTTAATGGTTTTGGTGAGAGCTCTGGTGAAGCTCACTTCGATGCTCAGAGAGAAGTGCCTCGTCGAATTCCAGTGCGACGTCATAAGGGAGGACAAATTAGGTATGAGATCTAAAGCCTTGAGGCTATATCTTTGGGGAAGGCTTCTCGTGTAATGTCGCTACCTTCGTTCATAAAATGGATATCCGTTCCAGAAAACAGTGTGTGGTAGGACATGACTTAGTGTCCGTTTGAAAAATCGGGCTATCGCGGTTTCGACGGTACTTGTTCCCCGTCCACGTACAGCGAGATATGATTCAGGCCGTACGTTTGAAAGTTGAACGGGTTCTTGGTGGCGTCTCCATTGAACGCGGCGTTTGACACAAATCCCACGATGCACCGTTTGGGTAACTGCCCTGTGAATACGTTGTCCAGTGAATTCCCTTGCACGCCCGTAGGAATAGTGAGTGTTTTTACTTCCATACGGGGGATGGGATACTTTTCGTAACTGATGTTTAATGCCTTGGCATGTGCCAACAGTATATATAGAAGGTGTTACTTTGACACGTCACACTAGAAGGACGGCTTCAGCGATGTGAACCTTAAAGTGAGGGATTTCAGGGACGGCCAAAAGACTAAGCCCTTCTCTGGAACGGAATAAGCTTACTCTGAGTTCGGTGCCGTTCAAAAGGTATTTCTCTTGGTTAAACACGTCACCGTGTAGATACCCAAAAAGATCCACCATCTTACTTTTTGTGGTGAGACTGCGTAGGGCCTCAAATCCCTTGTTGCTGGCGATAGCCTCCTCAAAGGTTCCGGGACTTTCTGCAAACCACAAACCACGAGTCAAATGCGTTCTTTTGGCTTCACTGTTGAAATTGAGCAGTGTCTCAATGTACGCTCTATAGGCATACTTGTTGCTGGGTGGTGAGACTAGTTTTTGGTTTAAAAACACATCCACGTGTTTGAATAGCGAATGCAACCAGTTGTTGACGGGAGCGATCTGATCCACCTCTGTGAAAGCGCCACCGTCAGTTTTCATGTGGCTGCCCTGAGATTGAGCATAGTCTGTGAAAGATCGATATATAACTCGCCTTGTCCGGTAACGGTAAATTATATGGGTGAATTATCGGCGAGGGAAGAGACAGGTTCGTACTGGAGCCATTAGCAACTTTCAAGACTGGTTTGAGTGGGTGGCACGGAAAAGAGATAGAGTTCACTGCTGGCACACTCGTAGGACTGGGGGTGTATAATTGACATTTAATTGAAAATATCTTTATCTTCTTTCTTGACATTTTACTTCGGGCGACGACAGAAGACTGACGTCGTTGCTTCTTATGACGCCATTTATAGTCTGAGCCGGTCATTATCGTGTTGATCTTCTGTTCAGCGTTGCATTTCATTTTTGTTCCAGCATCGCTGACACGTTTTCGTAGGGCCTCTTTGAAAGGATGCCATTGATTGGCAACGTCGAAGAGCACGTCGATACCCGTATGAAGCGCCTGTTTTCCTATGGCTTTAGCACCGCTTCTCAACAACGGTACAACGCTTTTGAAAAGGCCACTTAAATAACTTCCTATCCCATCCCCTCGTTGATAGGGAACAACGTGGTAGATTGAATATATTCCTGTTCCAGCATGGTTGACGTAGCATCTTTGGTAGGGACAGTTCATATTGAGCAGCGTCGAAAATGAAGTTTCACGCACACCTTTCCAAATTTGAATGACACAGGTTCACCCATTTCTGATCTTATATTGATTTCCAAGCTTTCAATTTACCTTCTAAGCACGGGCATGTAGTGCAACGGATCATAGCTAACTATCTTATATATGCCGTAAGATAGTTGACGTTGTTGATACCGACGATACGTAACAGTGGTGCCACAATGTCACCCACGTGCTGAGGATCGACGATATCAGTGTAGATGTACATTTGCGAGGGCAAGCCTAATAGAATGTTGGCGGCGTACGGTGACTTTGGAACTTTGATCAGATTAGTCTGAGGATCGAAACCGAGCTGTAGCCTTAGTTAGCTTGATAGATTCAGCAGTTGTATATATGTTGAAGAAGAGAAACGTCAACTTTTTTGTTGGGGTATGTGTACTGGAATAGAACTCCGGAATCCCCTTTAAACGCCTCTACTTCGTTTAGAGCTTTGATCAATTCATTGATAATGCTGTAGTTTTCAGCAGGGATATGATCCTTGAATATTTGTTCCACGCCGTTAGCTTCCACCAAGTTGTACCATACAATATTTTGACCCTCAGGTACGGTGGTGAAAGAACATAGATATTCAAATTCAACCAGAGCGACTTCCCACCTGCCCTCGAGTGTAAGATGGTAAGGAAGTTGCGTTGTGAAATTCGTGAGGGTATTTTTCGGGAAATATCCCATAAAGCTGTCGCTCGGCAAAGTGATGTAGAACTGTTCCTTCATGGTAGTGCGCTGACGTATCTGGCAGGAATCCAGGAATTAAACTTGGTGGGTTAACCCTTCCGCTGCACGAACACTTTCTTTCTGCCGCCTTTACCCTTGACTTGTAGTATTTTATCAACTTTAAAAGTTTCGGGAAGACGTACGCGTTGCAATTCAGGTTCTTAAAACGTCCCCTCCACCTCTTCGCCGTCAAGATCGGTGAGTCTGTAGACGACAGGTTGTTGCAACACGACACTGCTGACTTTGAAATTCTCTTCAGTCCAATTGCTTTCATAGCCCTTTTCAAACAGCATTTTGGATTTGCTAATACGCACCGTGTCAGCGAATTTTATTTTCGGCTGCGAATTTGGACTCCTTTTGCCGTGCAGATTATCTCTTACTTGAAGCATATTAGTTTCTGAAACGTCGGTGGGTGCCATCTTGATACTAGAAGGTTTTTCGCATTGTAAGCGTCGACTAGATCTTCGAGGACGTCCATATACTTATACGTGCTATTTTTAATAAAGTAGCACCACATTCGTCCTTTCAGAGTTCTATTGAATCACTCCACAATGCTTGCCTTCACGTCCGCATTATGAGTGGTGTAGTAATGAACGCCTTCTTGCTTGAGAAATTTCCGTGCCGAGAACTCTATCCCCTTGTCCGTCTGTATACTTAGAGGTTTACGGCAGCTTTGTTTGAAAATGTCCCGAAAGGCGTCTCTAACGACACTCCCCATCTTGGATGGAAGCATCCTCACCCAGGTCATCTTGCTAAGAACGTCAAAGACGGTGAGCAAGTACCTGCTCCGTCGTTGTATTTTCTGAGCATTCGCATATCGTTGAGATCGGCTTGCCAGAGATCGTCAATGTTTGACACCACGTACTTGTTGCGTGGAAACCTTTTTATCACAGGTTTGTGTAGGGTATAAGCGTCCTGCGCACGAAGCCATTCTCGTAATTTTCCGGGATCTTTCTTGGACACCTTTATGAGCAAAGCAGACCCTGCAAACCCAGCAGGATGAGAAGCGTCATAGTAGATCTCGGCTAAACGGTCCATTAAGCTCTGAACTAGCCACCTATGTTCATCTACCCTCTTCAGTTTCTTTTTCTTAGGGCTTTGCGACGGTGTAAGTGGTTATGGTACGGGCGTTGGATCTCTAATGGGTACCAAACGTTTCGGATTTACAATAAATTATTTCGGAACGTTTATATTTGCAGCGCCGTGAGAAACTCTCACCACCCCGACGGTTTGCTGTGTCTTCTTGCTCTGACCAGATCGTTGACTAAATCTACTATATTGGATTCACGGAGAGGCATATTTTGAATACTCACTTCTCCGTTTGAGTCCCAAGAGATGCCGCCTCGTGGAAATTATACGTTCTAGTAAAAGTTCAGCTTTTTTACATGCCTGTACTGCTACAGTATTAAGTACAGCAGGGATGGGAAGTACAGGAACTTCAGGTGTGGTGGTGGTTTCAGATGGCGGAGGATGTTGACTAAAGTGCAGATAGCGCTGTAGCACTTGTTGGTATAAAGTCCATTTAGACTTTTTGTCTAGTTTTGGAGCGAGGATTTCCATTTCCTTGTCCAACTCGGAGACCACTAGATTTGTTGCCGATGCCACTTGTTGGTGGTGTTGCTCGTTACTGTGTAATGTTTCTGGGGACACCAATATCATCTTTTTCGTGTGTTCCATTATTTACTTGTTGAATAATAATAATAATAATAATAATAAT
Organism: Timema douglasi; assembly: GCA_901482245.1. NCBI lineage: Eukaryota > Metazoa > Arthropoda > Insecta > Phasmatodea > Timematidae > Timema > Timema douglasi. Next base: position 25,167 of record CABEEJ010003066.1, on the reverse strand, counting down.
AGTTATTATTATTAGCACCGCGTCTTACTATACGTTCGGGTTATACGCACTTACGCTAATTTGTAATGGTAGGGTGATTGTGAGATGAAATGGAGGACCTATAGTTTAACGTGGAATCCGAACCACGGTGGAAGCCTGGCATTCCCCACATTCACAAAATGTCTTGTCAGAGGTGAAGGAAGGGTTTGGTGATCAGATAAATCTTTGCCGCGACCGAGGATTGAACCCCGGCCGCCAGCATAGAAGTCTGACACCTTACCCCTAGACCACCAGGTCACCCTTGTTGAATAAGGAACCGAGGACCTCACTGATTAAAGGGGCTAAAAGTAAGGGCAAAAACACACCTTCTTTCTGAACGATTAGTCTTCTCTTCTTTATCCAGCACTCTCCTCGTTTGATCAGCTTGCGCAACACCTGCTTGTGAGCCCGTAGATTTGTCTTCTACGCATTTTTCAATGGGACCCGCCCTTTTAAAGTGTTGTAGGCACACTCGCAAACAGAGTCAACCAGTTTCTTGTCAGCCGTTTTCATCAAGGCGACAAGTTTCTGCGGATTCATGTGATACATCGCACGTAGCAGAAGGGGCCTGCTTAAGCTCTTTGGAACTCATGGTTATGAAATTATCTGTAAGCGAGAAGTGTCGGTATTTTTATAGCTTTAGCATGGTAGGTACACGCAGCGCCCTTCATCGGTGTGGGTTCTATATCTGAACCAGTCTGGTGTACCTTGTTTGAAAGATAATAATTTATAGCCGTGAGGAGTACTGGTAGCATCAGTGTAAGCCTCTTGTAAAACACGGGGATTTTCAGGACAGATTTGCCGTGCAAAGTGTCGAATCTGAGCTTTATCCCTGGGATTTTTAAAAAACACGATATAATGTGTGTTTAAGGAAATGTCTCTTTGGCCCTTGCCATGGTTGAATATATTTTGTGTAAGGTACATGATGCTAATATTTTGATGGTGGCATCTTTTGGTGAAAAAACCATCGACCCCTTCGTTGGCTCCACGCATCAGGTCATCCAGGATAATCAGCTGTGGAGAGTCATTACAGATGTCATCTATTTCCGGCAAAACCTTACAGAATATGACGCTGGGACTTGTCACGTCCTGTTCGAATCCCGGTTGCCATAAAGCATAATACCATGTGATTTTATCAAACTTAACGTCACACATTGTGCACAAGTGACGGATAAAGTCTGCTACAAATTTGTCTTTCTACAGCCGGAAGAGCCAATTATGATGGCTGGAAATGGATATTTCAACTTGTCCATAATGTTTGAGACCGAGCTTATAAGCTATATGAACTTGTATTTATAGGATAGGAGGTAGGTGTTAGGGTAGACGTTAAAACACAAACATAACAGTTTTTACCATATTTATTTAAATCGTGAAAAAGTACACACAGTGAAAAGTATACTGTGAATATTTACAATTTATATTTATTAACAACAACATAACAGCTTTTACAATATTGAAAATTATGCTGAGAATATTTACAATATATATATTTATACATAGGGGAAATAGTGGCCACGGTAGTAAAATAAAATAAATATATATACAAACAGTTTATTATATTTGACTAGAAATAAAATAAATATATATACAAACAATTTATAATAATTGACTAGACTAGTTCAGCGAGTCTATAAAGTGGATAGGGCCGTAACAGGGTGTGTGTGTGCGTGTGTGTGGATGTGTGTGGATGATTTCCAATAGCGCACATAATCCTATCGGGTAGTAAGACGCAGTGATAAAATGTGTCTCAAGTTTTTGTGATATGTAAGTAATATGTGTACCAGCTCACTATGTAATTACGTTTGAATTTCCATTTTAGAAACAGGTTTTGATAATAGTTATGTGAAGGTCGGGGTTTGATCCCTCGGCAAGTTATTTTTTTGGGGTAAATTTTCATAACTCGTTTTCCAAATTCAACTGGGGAAAATCGAGATATATTCCCTTAGTAAATCTGGTGGCTACGTACAGGGTGTGTGTGTGTGTGTGTGTGTGTGTGTGTGTGTGTGTGTGTGTGTGTGTGTGTGTGTG